>JAHQIW010003042.1:0-53265 GCA_019055375.1 Parelaphostrongylus tenuis
TGTCCGCGAAGGAATCAGTTCTCATTTGTCGCCGTCTAACATATAAGTATCCACACGGCTATTGGTTACTCTTTCATATGTCCTCCACGCTCAGCAGATTGGTCCTGTGTCTTAGATTTTAATGATGTAAACAGTAATTTGATGCATCAATCAGGTACCTCAAGTCATTATTTAAGTTAATTATCCATTCAGTCACATCCACATCGTCTGATGGCACTCAGTGCATGCGGCAACTTGTCAAGAACTGGCTTTGTCGTAGCTTGGAGTGAATGCGAAGCCGGCGTAAAGTCTCAAGACCGGTAGTTGTTCCACATTTCCCCAACCGTACACGTCCGATGTGAGCTGTTAGTTGTATCCGTATCCTCAGCCCAGCTCGTGTCGATGAAGGTGCCAATGCCGCCGACACTCTCTTTCCATATTCTGGGGAGTATTTCATCTCTGGTATCATAGACGGTGTCTTCTCGCCTTAGCCAGTCTGGTGACATCGTACCCAGTATTCCTGGATTATAGCTCAGGTTTACAATGGAAGACTCAAGCGTACGTGAGCGTACTAAATAAGTACAGATCGTCCTTACAGTAAAGCTAATTGAGAATGCTCCTGGGATTTTAGCAAGTTCACTGTACTCGCCCTAACCATGTGGTGCGACATATGAGTAGGCACCTACCGCACGCATTCAATATACAAGTCCACTTAACCCTCTGGTGACGGCATATATTGTTTTCACTGCTTTATTATTCAAAGCCATGTCTCGCCGGGCAAAGCTATTTCTTTACTTTTTTAGTACTCATCAGATAGGTTGAGAAACGGCGATTTCAATTCTGTGCTCAGTATCTGAAGAAGCCCTCTTAGTATGTTGTAACAGCGAAGAGAAAACTACATTTCATCTGCAACTACATTGTATGGTCGACTCTCGTCTGTTCCTGGTTTTTCGTCTCAGCCAGTAAAATCTCAGTAGTTTTTCGGTACAACTTGACAGCATATTTTGAGCCCCTCATGAGGTCTGTTATGACACTTATATGGTGTGAAACACGTGTTTCAGCCTTCCAACCTCATCAGTTGTAGGATGCTTCTCGGTTCAGTCAGTTCCTCGGGGACATATCTCTCTATATACAGGAATGATTTTTAGCGGGGTCTCAATATAGTCTACTGAAAGGCATTGTTGCATATGCTCTGTAGTAGCCGTAAGCCGTGCAATTTACAGTCAATCACTCTAAAAGAACGCCATTGTGATTCTTTCACCGTTCGCTCAATGTAAAAGTTCGGCGTCGATTCGTCTAAAGAGGAGGTATGTTCACGAGGAGCGGACTAAACCGAAGTGTACCATGCAATTAATGAGGCTGAAAGGCCGAAACACGTCTCTCACAATATAATCGCCATAACAGACCTAATAAAAGGCTGAAAATTTGCTGTTAGGGTGTAATAGTTTTAGACAGGGTTTCAGAATAGTAGTAGCTTAACCGCCTCTCGTTGATTTTGTGCGCGACAGGCGGCGAGATTCGCGCGGCGACGAGGCGAGCGCAGGTCGACTCACTGACAATGTGGTAGCTTCACAATGAAATTTGGATTGATGTCGTCATTAAGGCAGACTTAATCGCCATTTAATGAGAAAATGTGGTACAGGAAACTCCAGTAAGGCTAGATTTGATTGAAACATGTCATAACAACCTAAAACAACGAACTATTCGTCAAAAATGGGACCGCACATTGCATTGCGGTGCCGTTTCATGGATAATTCGGGAGAACTTTTCATTATTAGCAGACTTTAAGAAATGGGGTTTTATGAAAATCTGAAGGGGACTTGAAAACTTCTTGTAAATCCACTTAAACTCCATATGAATATCGCTTCATCGCTGCATTTTGGAATTGATGTTAATGTTTTTTCATAAAGCCAAATTTTTGAAGGGAAACCAAATGCTTGGAAAAAGGTCGTAGTTCGCACTCCTACTGAACAATTTTGAGCTTGCTTATTTACATTTGTCTATATTTCATTCACGTTTATCAGTTATTCCACTACTCTTTCATTATATGAATCTTGTTTCGATCCCCTGAAAAAAAGCGAATACCTTGATTTTTTGAGAGATTGGTAGTCTTTCGAGAGCTTAAATCACGAGAATTTTGATATACATCTTTTTTTTTGAAGTTTTCTTCAATTCGCGTTACACGATCGATCCCATTTGCGTACTGGAATGAAGAATACGCGACGAGTGCGAAGCTCAGTGCTTTTAAAATATTACAGCGCAATAAGCAATTTGTATCAAAAACTAAGTTTTTGGTTGTAATTGTCAATTTTTAGGCTATCGAATGGCTACTATAAATCTAAAGGGAAAACTTTGTCCAACGAGAAATCCTTGAGTTTAAAATATGATTTCATTTTGGCTTTTGCGGTGCAATAAAAGGTGTCGGTAAGTTGACTAATATCCTCAAATGCAAATCCTACGAAATAGAGCGACTATACATGAACATAGGAAATTCCCATGAGTCATTCTTCCAGTAATAACAGCGAAATGCATGGAAACCTGAATGTTGGCGCTTTGAAAACCTTCTTGATCAGATAAAGCCTCTCGCCTCATTCCGTATATAAAGAAGCTGGTAATAACGCGGAGGCCAGTCACACCGTCTCAACGTTCCTGTGCTAAAGCTCATCAACCATATCTTTCACATAGTTTCTCGAATAGCTCATCATGCTTCATAGTTATTCCTCGGTGCTTGTGTGGTGTTTACTCTTGTAATTAAGTCATTCCTTTCGTGTTATTTGTCTAGCATTTGTTGCCGTTAATTATTGGAATAGCATTGTTTTATGCAAAGATGTGATTACCCAAGTTCGAGGTAAACCAACGAAGCCTGAGGGCAACACATTCTACACGACTTCAAAGAAAATCCACTAAACCATCACTGTATTTCTGGTGCATCCACTACATTTCTGCCACCTTCTCTATGAAAAGGGCCACTTCAAAAATCAAATAGATTTTCAAAATACTCGCGACTTAAGCTATCAAATGGCTGCTAAAATTCCGGAGAAGTCAGAAAACGCTTCTTTCGCAAGAGTTCGATCAGAGTGCGGGAAATGAGAATGATCCAAATTTGCGAAACCTAATGCTTTTTTGGCTGCGACAACGCAATGACAATTTTCTTCGATGAACCATTTGCATCATTAGATCGCTGAGGTTTGAGCTATCGACTGTATGCTAAATTTCTACGTGAACAGATCCTTCCGGCAAAAAGTGCTCGAATGTAAAAAATGATTTTACTTTTACTGTAACCATGCATAAGCAGATTTGTTCAAGTAAGATACAAAAAGATAAAGAATAAAGCACTCGGACCAATCCCTGAGGGATATGCCATGTATTCGTCTTCAATTTTTTAACTCGTTAAAGATGATTGGAAACATATTTGGTTTCAACAATAACTTGCTATGGCCTTTCACTGAATCGGGTCCGTGCTGCTTATCCTTCCACACAAATCTGAGACCAGTGTGATACCAACCAATTCACAGACGAAGGAAAGATGGATGGCTTTGTGAGCCGTAGGCGAGTGATCGAACTCTCGACCATGGATGCGAGCAGAGCACTGCAACTACTGCGGCGCATGCGCTCCGAAAATTATATGCAACACTGGATTTCTTGTGATCGAAGTTACGAACAACTACTAGAACTCTAAGCCGACTCAGAAAACGCATTTCTTTCAAGAGGACGTGACAAAGTGGAGATTACAGAGATGATCCGTTTCTCATGTCAAGAGCAAATAACTCAAGTGCCCAAATGACATTATGTTCACATGCAAGGAGCCAGGCAACTTATATTCTCAACTTCCCAAATATAAAGCTTTCTGGAAGGTACAAATTTTTGAGACATGGGCTTTCCCTTCAACGAAAATCAGCTTATGGAACTCATTCCAGTAATATTCAATTTTTCTGTAGCGATGAAGTATGCTAAGAATCCAAAGTCCATTTCATAATATTGGATAGAGTCCTAGTGAAGTTAAAATAGCGTACTTCTAAAGAAGCAAGTTAGAAGCATAAAACCCTTGGCGTCGAAGACTCTGTGAGGGATGACCGATGCAATCGTCTTCAAGTTACATTTCCGTTCAAGTTGATTGAATGCATATCTGGCCTTTACAATAACTCGTGTTTCTTACCGATATACTGAGCCAGCGCTGCTTGTGCTCCCAAACAAGTTCGGCACAATTAACCACCCCTAAAGGGCGGAAGGCCTGGTGAGCCATGAGTGCAAGATTGAACTAATGACCTCGCGCGCGATGCAGAACACCTAGCCACTACACCACATGCACTCTTCAGCACCAAGTCTTTTTTTCTTTTTAGCAAAACTTGCTATGAAGGCCTCCTTACTAATGCGGTTCAGTTCTAATTTTTCCAGTTTTCAAGCTGTGAATGATTACTAGCAGTCTAGACAGAAAGCTATGCTGAGTGGAAAAGGAAGGAAAATACGAACAAATTTCACACAATGCAACTGCATTCCACTCAGTTCATAAGAGATAGTGGACTTATGCAAGAAAGCTGGGCAATTTTCCCACTGAAAATGCGTTTTTATGTGTCCCTCCAGTAATATTACCTAATCTAATCTAGAATGTCATTATATAACATCAAAAATTCCGGTGTGAAGTTTGAAAAATGGACTACGATTGCATAATGTTTCATTTCATTGGCTAGGAGGACGTAGTTAGGATGTCAAACCATAAAACAAGCATAGTTTCAAAATCGCCATTTCTTAAGCTATCGAACGGCTATAAAAACATAAATTGAAAAAAGAAACAAATTCTAAATGACGTTCGGAAATGTGTTCGTTTTTGGGAAAATATGGCTTTTCACGTTGAGAAATAGTTCATTCTTGACACATCGACGTTCTTTCAGTTTGAAAAAAAAACCACAGGAATTTCTTCAGTGATTTGGATAGTGAATATATTCTCTTGGAACTCTCGTTTACCAAGCAATCTCTCCCGCATTTTCACTTCTTATGTGTTCGCCTTACAAAACTGTAGTGCTCTAAATGCCCCATAGGTCTATGTGACCCATATGGTTCCCAAGAGGGTAAATCAAAGGAGTTTCGACGGGATAATTTATCTGCAAATTGGCTCTATAATTACGCTGTAACAGCAAGAAAAAGTTATGTTTCTTATCCAAACATTTCATGCTAATCATAGCTTTATCTTATAATTAATAAGCATTCTGTAGTTTCCATCTTGACCATTTCAATGATTTATTTGATTTCTCAGAAAGACTTCCTAGTACGCTGTAACAATCAAAAAGGATTAGGTTTCACAAATTTGGCACCGGAAAAAGCGCGGTGGCTTAGCGGCAATGTTGCGAAATCCTATTCACATACCGGTGGTTTGGTGCTAATGTCACACTATGCGAAAATTAACCTTCTTTTGGCTGTTACAGCGCACTAAGGAGATTTTTCTAAAAACCAATAAATTCATTGGAATTTCCGAGATTCAAGCTATCGATCTGTTAATGAGCTAAAGGAAAAGCGTTGTTGAGCAAGAAATGATTGAATGAGAAGATGATTTTTATTTTTACTATAACAGTGCAATAATAAAGCTATTTTGAAAATTATACACATTGCTCGGATTCCTTTGATTTTAGCTATCGAAGCACTACTAAAATCTAGAAAGAGACAGAAAAGTGCATTTTCTCCGAGGGGTCGAAATAGGGGCGGAAAACAAAAAACCTTTGTCCTAAAGGTTTTTCCCTCTTTATGAGCAGCAAGCAGCAACGACAAAAACGTTTCCAATTCCTACGAGAAGAAGCTCTTTAAGTGATTTCTGTTATTTGCGAACTTTTCAGTTTTTTCAAGAAAAGCACCAGACCGATATTTATCACATCGCACAGTTTAATGCAATCTACTGCACTATTTGACTATTGAACACCAATGTTATTGAATAAATCATCGCTTCTGTTTGCTACAGCAAATATTATTGGACAAAAATGTTTTCCACAGGCACACGAAGTTTGATTTCAATTTCCGCCGGCAGTGCTAGTTGCCGAGAAGAAGTGCGATGCAAACGGACCCGAAGCCAGCGTTCGAACCGCTCGGTTCACCACACTTTCCCACATCGCTTTCTGCCAATTTGCCATGATGATGCTTGTGGTCTAAACAGATTTTTTCCCTTTTCAAAAGAGCTTGTGAAAAAAAGCAATTCAAACCGAAATAGTTTCGGAAATTGATGTGTGAGCCATGGGGACAGGCGTTATTGTTGCTTTGCCTGGATCCACACATTTTTGCGTTGCCATCGTTTTAACGCAGATTCCCGTCACCGTAGTGCCAACGATAATACATCTATTATCCATCGTTTTCTGCAAAAATCCGCAACTCTTCAGAAAGGCTCATTCTTTCTCTACAAGGGGCATGGAAAAAATCGAAAGTAGTTTTGAGCAGTGAATAATTTTCTAATTCACAAAACCTTACAAAAAACGACCTGGCATATAGAATGCTACATCTCTCAGAAAAAAGGACATGAAAACTCGTGCAAAAATGGCGTATTTGGAGGCTCCAATTTCAGTGCCATTTTGATAGGTATTCTTTAAATCTAAAGCATTTTCCAATATTCTTCTAGAAATTTTTGAGTCCTAACAAAAATGCTACTGCGTTTTTGATGGATGCATAGTTCTCCTTGGAGTGTTACATAGGATCCCACACTGAAGACCTACGGTTGTCTATCGTTGCATCACGAACAAATTTCTGACACTGGAGTGGTTCGTAAGTGATGTTAACATCAAGTTGACCCAAAATGGTGGAGATTGCAGCATCAGGCAGGAATGCACTGCGTGCTTGGCTTTCGAGAACGTCAAAGATCTGAACAGCAATTTCTCTACTGATTCGACGAGCTAAGGTGGAAATATTTTGATACGAATTATGTGAAAATATGCAAGTTAGATTAGCACTAGAAGGCTTGAGAACTGCAAGAAAATTAGTGCTCATTTTCTAAGTCTTTCACAACTTGTAAATAAGGATGGGAAACTTTTGAAATTTTTGGTTCAAAAACTCACTGTTTGCATTACAAGACGTGTACAAAAGCCTGGACTGCTCCCTTGTCATTTGCAATGCCAGGGACTTGAGCTCGAACATTGGGTTCAGTAGAGTAAGCCATGGCAACTGGCAAAGTTGTGATGCCAGTAACGTTGAACGACCTTTTGCTCGCTTCAACGACATATCGTAGCTTTCGCAGTGAATACCCGATATTAAATCATTATGCTGAGTAATCTTAAAGCATGTTTCCGGTTCTTCACATTCAAAATTGGAAATCATTTTATCAAGGCTCAAACTAGAACAGTGTTGAGCACTGCTGATATTTTTGAAATGCTCGTCCAAAATAATGTTCATGGACTTGCATATAGGACTTTTAGCACAAAAACATTCTTCTCTTCACCACCTTGACCAACAGGTAACACTCCACATCCCAAGACTGTTGAGAATGTACTTAGCAGGTGAATCATAAAGGGAGCGGATGAATGTCTCGCTATGCTTGTTTGTATTTTCGTACTCGTCTCATAAATGTGTGAGTAACTACTATAAAATTAACTTAAAGCAAATTTCCCTGTCACCATAAGAGAATCAATAAGACAACAGAGGATGTGATACTCGTACGTGAAGAGCGTCGACGTGATAGCTCTTTGACTTTCCAAGTGCTTCAGGGTTCTCGACTCCCTAATAAAAAAGATTTCCGAAGTAAATTTATGCCAAAATCAGCTGCTTTGATGTGCACAAAAGTCGCAGAGTGAACGTGAAGGAATGTCGAAATTTGAATGAGAGCGAGCTGAGCGGAAGAGCTCACTTGAGAGCAATTTCACCAAATGCGACAATTCTCAGGTTGCCAGACTCAAGAATCAGTTCTGCTTTTTCATTTGTGATGCTGTGACATAAAATTCCTACTTTTGCGAAAGCAGAATTCTGGCGGACGGCAATGTGCCCAAACTGCAATTGCCATTTTGAGAAGAAATCTGTATAAAAATGTTAAGAAAGCACTGCTTTCGCTGTGAAAAAGTTTTTGGTAACATTTTTTCACAAGCCAGTGGTGCGCTTGTTTCTAGAAACCATGGATTAGTTTGATATTCTTATTAGCCTCTTACATTTAGTATGTATGAGAGATCTTCTCTGTTGCTAGAGCACCCTTCTGATACCCACAATAAGAACTCCCTGAGAATTTCACTGAGTGATTCAGTGAAAGACGGGGAATGAAATTTCACCAAGAATTCACCATCACGAGGGGGTAAACCGGAGACCATGCGAGAATCGGTGGCAGAAAAAGCAAATGGATGGAAGCTTTACTACTTTTCGTGTGACACAAGAATATCACAATCTATGAGAATATATTAGATTGGGAAGTATGGCGAACGGTTTATAGATGCGATCGACGTTACGCTGCGTAGGGGCTTCCTTACCTTTTCAAACGTTGTAAGTCTCTCATTAGCTATATATTTGTGGAATGCCCTCAATTAAGCAAATTCTGTGTGAAGTAAAAACAAAACAGATTTTTCCTCTGCACATTTTGCATAGTGAAATTTCCATCGGTTCTTGTAACTGTGGCAAACTGCTGAACAATCTATGTCATTCAGCGAATTTTTTAAAAGAGAGTCAATTGGTGGACATTTTTCTATTTCTGACGGTTAGGTAGTGAGTAACCTTTTTATTAGAAAAACGGCCAACATGGTTATACCATTTGAGCAGATTTATATTTTGGCAAAGATGTGTTTAGGAATATGACCTCTAAACTAAGATTTTATGCATTTGAGGATTTTCCCAAAACTACTCTCAGGAAAATATCATTGCTTGTTGTATAAAAAGAGAGTGCAGAGCATCTGCTTTCGTCACTTTGTGGTTACAATTGAACGATCGAGGTGGTGAGCGCTCAATATGAATGACCGTTCATTAGTGCTTTAGTGGTTTAGCGATTACACAGAAGAAGAGCTCACTCCTCACTTCACAAAACTCTGCTCAGGAAGCGATGGCTAAGCGCGTGTGTCTAAAAAGTCTTTCACTCAAGGCTCTGTATCTAACGAGAACCATTAGAGGACTTTTTTGTCTCCATACCATTGATATTACACTTACCGTCAAAGAAAGAAAGCTTTATTTTCGTTCCAGCATATTAGCGAGGACTTTCGTACTCGAAACGCAATGATTCGGCTTTGTCTGGTTTGCAAATGACGATTTGCAAGCACAGTCAGCGCTGTATAATCATTGGCAGTTTCGTAAATATCTTGTGGGCGTCGAACAGAAATAAATAAGCTGTTCCGTTTTGGCTAAATCAAGTGAACAACAGTTTGACATAAAATTATTTTTGTACTTTGAAAATATTGTTTTACCATGTCGACTAATTTCAACACAGCTTTTACAGAACTTTTTGGATCAGTTCCGTTAACCATACCCTGTTTTGGCCCTTTGAAAAAAGTGAGTTTTTGAATAGAGTTGAAGTCTTAAAGTCATTAGACAGCTCAGGGAATTTTGATGGTGCTCTTTGTCTTTGAAATAGCCCAGTTATTGCGCTCTTATGGTAGTAACAAACTTATGTCTCCACACGCCGATTTCCACTAGACAGTTTTCCCTTAAAATTTATTTCAATAAACTTGGTAGCTCGAATTTAAACGATTTTACTAATATCTTTGGCTTTCAAGGACCTTTCACTGTCTTTTAGAGCCGTTATGTCGTCTGGAGATGAAAACTGGTAAACCATGTTTGATAGCTTGGCAATGAGCGCCGATGTGGGCTCTGGTGAGGAATCAGATGCGATCATGAAAAGAAACTTGAACACCCCCGAATGGCGGCGTTGAAGATGGTGGTGTGATCAACGGCCAGGACGATGCACAGCAAGCAAATTTGAATATTGATCCTGTAATGGGTGAATGTACCACGGATTTGCGAACACCCACTTTGCTGACATCTGATGCAAGTTTGACAGGTGTTCAAGGCGGCGTCGTGCTCGACTGCCGAGAACCAGTCGACTACGAGCTGTTCATGCGAGGTGTTTGGCAGCTGATTGTGCAACAGACAAATATCTACGGCAAGCAGATGGACATTCGCTGGGAAAACACGAACATTGAGGGCATGAAGCAGTTCTTAGCTTTATGTATGCAGATGGCCAGGGCGAAGTTCCTGCGTTTAAAAGATTCTGGAGCACAGATCCAACTTTCAATAAACCCTATTTGGGGCCACCTCTCATGTCAAGGAACAGATTTCTTCAGCTTATGCGACGCTTGCATTTCGCCAACAATGCGAGGTGAGACGGACGAAACAGACTTCACACACTGCTAGAGCTTGTCAACAACGATTGCAAGGATCTGTACAAGCCTGTGAGGGACATATACAGCGATGTGTCGTTGATACCCTTCAAAGGAAGAATTGTGTCCCGCCAATAACTTCTGCTCGAAAGGCACAAGTACGGGCTTAAACTCTTCAAACTGTGCAGTCCAGGAGTGCAAACTTTCAGGAAAATTTTATATCAAGGTGCTGGCACAACCAGCACTTTGACTGCAAGTGTTTCAGATGGTGCTGTGATGGACCTCATTGATGAGTTACTAAATGAAGGAAGACACCTCTGCGACACACATAATCGATCAATCCATGGTCGGTAGTTCGATGTCCGTTTGAGGCTTACCAAGTCTTTCATCCGCGTAGGTTTAGTAGAGTCGTGCCAGATTTTTTGGGAGGGTAACAGCACTAAGTTAGTACATCAATAGGCCACTGTGAGTCATCATGAAAGCCATATGTGGACTCAATCACCTCTAACGGTAATTGATGTAGTGAAATAAAAGGCACTTTCCTCTAGGTTTGATCAACGCCGAATCTTTTTTTTAGCATCTGGCATTTGCTAAGAGGTGTTTACAACTAGTAAGTAATGTAAAGTTTGTTTTGTTTTCGTTCTCGATTTCGTATGAATTCTAATGAAACAAGAAAGATTTGTTCATTGGACCAACTTTCCACGATCTTCAGCAAGTTTGGTTGTTGTCCTGGAAAAATTTCAGATGAATGCTGATAATGTTGAACGGAAGGGAACTGCATTTGCCAGATTCCCACGTCACATCTTCATATATTTACATTTTTCAAATCACTAATGCATGAAGCCCGCGGTTATCGAAGGAAGATGGTATGAAAAGACTATACTCATTTGATTGTACTTCCAAGATCAACGAAGGGCTATCATTATTCAAGAAAAGAAGAAATCATCAGAAGAACGAAGGGCGAAGCGCGATTAATACTAGTTTTGTTGCCATCAAGATGCATGTATGGTAGGCCATTGCAATTCTGGCAGCCTAGCATAACCCTGAGATTTTAGCAGCCTCTCCGAATCGCCCTTCCCATTGGCCAGTAGCGGGCTCTCTCAGAGTCAGCAGAATGAGCAAAGATAACGTGGAAATAATTCAAAAGTTGTCAGCTGCACAGATTTTCTCAAGAAAAGGTGTTTTACATGGAAAAAAGCATAATTTTCATGATTGATTACTCTTTCTACACTTTTGTACTATTTTATTATAATATATGCAGCAAAAGGTACGGCTACATCTATTGATTGCGAAAGTTATGACGAGAACGTTCAAAGAGGTTCGAAGGGACCACTTGTTTTACCCAACACTTTCAAGTTTTTTCACGAGATATACCTCAGCTCCACCAAAAAATCGCTAGTTGAAAGATCCAAATGTCCTTCAATTCCATTTTGACCAAGCGACCTCCAACATCTCCATTGTGCTACAGACTTGCTCTTGGTAATTAGTGAGCACTGAGGCCGTGAATACTTGAAAGAGTCTAAATTTTTTATTGGCTTGAGGCTTGCAATCCTTTTTCACATAAATCTTTATGGTCAGTAGTCAAGCAAGGATATAGGCGTTTCTTAGAATTAAGGCAAACACAATTTCTTCCTGCGATTTTTTTAACGAAAATTTTCTAGCATTTAATCAAGGAAAACAATAATTACACACTAATCAAATTGAACACTTCGATGTGATTCTCTCATTGAACTTAGCAGTCAGCATTCATGTGATTTGCAAATTTACTGTCGCTCTAATGCTGTATAAACATTGGTAGCCGGAATTGTTTGCCTCAAACACATCACAGTTCAACTCCCGCCGACAGTGACTAGGCCGAGAAGAAATTCAATCCAAACGAACCCGATGTCAACATTAGAACTGCTCTGGTCACTACATCTGCCACATCATTCTCGACCAATTCGCATGATGATGTTTGTGGTCTGCAAAAAATATAATTTCTATACAAAACAAATGTACAAAAACCTGTTCAGACCGAAAGAGTTTTTGATATGTCAAGTGTGCGTCGGGAACAGCTGTGGTTGTCACTATGTTCTTTATATCTGTAGCCGTACACATTTGCATCTTATTGTCCTCTACATTGCAAATTCCCGTCACTGTACTACCAACAATAATACAACCTTTTTTGCATTTTTAAGACTGCAAGAAACTATAAATTTCAAAAAGACACGTTTCTTAATTTGCAACAGGAAACTGAAAGGGGCCAAAAGCAGTTCTGAGCAATTTCTTATATCCTTCTTTAAGCTAAACACGAGGTAGCAAAAAACTTTATTTGACAGTTGACATTTCGGCAGTTCGCCTTCTTCAGAGCCTGGAATGGTCAAATTGTCCGCAATCCAATAAGCTAAACACCTCCAATACTCCCTCAGAAAAAATCACCAGACCTAGATTCAATCGCATCAAGCACAAAATCCACTCTCAACATACTCACCTCTTTTATATATGTTCCACCGAATGATTCAAGTGGAGACCACCGGAAGGAAATCACATAGGCTCGTAGTGCACCTTACCCATCAAAAAACAGTCTTATATACTGGCTAAAATCACGTGTGATAACGAGGCATTCCTCCCTGCGGTTCATAGTTGGATTGGTGGTATTAATCAAAGTGATTCAAGAAGTTTTCGCGCTGATGTTTTTCGTTCCTGCGCAAGGATGGTGACTTCAATCTCAAAATCAGCTTCGTCGTGTTTCTGTTCTCTATGCGTCCCTAGCGGGGTGTTCCGTCTATTAAGACGCTTGTCATCTAGGTGTTCTTCTATGCGGGCATAGAGCGGCCTACCCGTTTTGCCAATATATTTATCGCTACACGCTTTGCAAGAGATTAGGTAGACTGTACCTACGCTCATGCAATCACCGTCTCTGCCGTTAGGACATATTTTACAATCTTTCATTATACAGAGACGGTCATATAAGCGGTTGCGAACTAGTTGGCGTTTTGGAGTATTCGGTGGTATCTCAATAAGAGCCACCGATTGCTCTAAACCCGCCCTTTTCAAACAGCGTTTTATAGCTGTACTAATCTCATTTGAAAAGAACGGGAGGATGAACGGGATTTTCCTTCCATTCGAGTTTTCGTTCGGGGTGTACTACTTCCTCTAAACCTAAGCCGAGGGGCTACAAATTCGTATCCATTAGAAGTGGCTATTTCCCGAGCCAATTTCACGGATTCTACTCTCTGCTCCTCCCCAGTACATAGGTTGGCTGCTGTTCGAAACATGTTCTTTACTAGCGCCTTTTTCGTATGTGAGGTATGGTAAGAGAGATAATGAACCAGGATATTTTTACTACTTGGCTTCCGGTACCACTTCGTGATGTAGCCGCTCTCGCTTAAGCTTATTTGCACGTTCAAGAAAGGAAGCCAGTGATCTTTTGGTATCTCACGGGTGAACTTTATATACTGTGACTGTTCATTCAACAATCTAAATCAATTATCTAGCTCCTCTTGAGTGGAGCAGATAACCAAACAGTCATCTATATACCTACAGTAGAGTAATGGCCGGAGATCCATCACTGGTGCTTCCACTTTCGACACAAAGGCAATCTCTAGGCTAGGCGCCAGTCGCTGCCCCATGGCCTGCCCTCTGATTTGTGCGAAATAATTCCCGGACCATCTGAAGATTGAGCAGTTCAGGCACTCCTTTAATAGAACCATGAACTGCACAATCGACAAGCCATACATGCTTACAGCTCCTTGGTGTTGTATCAGAAGCTCATGTGTGGCTTGCAATGCGGAGCCATTCCATACGTTGGTGTATAGAGCAGTGACGTCGAATGACTCCATTACGTACGCGCTGTTCGGGTTCGCAATACGTAGACGATCCAGGAACATCTGAGTGTTCGTCAGTTGGAACAGTTCTGAGCGCTAATTTTTTTCTAGTGCTCAGGACATTTTTCTAAACCTTTTGCGGACTGTGAGGGTCATTATGGCCCTCAGCTGGGGCGCCGCTCCTACACTTACGAAGGTTGGTGCGCGCTTCAGCAGAATCAAAGTAATCAATTCCCAAAGGAGCATTATCATCAAAAGACGGTAAAATGTCACTGATGAGACTCCTGTATCAGTAATTTTAGCAAGATTACCGCTAATGCTTCCCAAAATCTATCCTTTTCAAAGAAAAACCCTATCAATGCGAGAACGAATATAATTGCAGTTGTTATCGAACATTTCCTCCTATTTCCTCGGTGCTTTTGTAGTCAATCATTAGCTTGAAAAGTTTTTATCTTGATAGTGAGCTTGTTGCATGAAAACATTTCCATAGTGCGTTCTACTGGTAAATAGAAGGCAACGTTTCCCAATTGCAATGCATTCTGCCGAATTCATTACGGATTTTTTGGGATCATATGGTTAGGTTTCAATTTCTATAAAATTTTTGCCAAAAAAATCAAGTTATTATTGAGAGGATTTTTTGTAAACGTATTTCTAGAAAGAATAATGCCCAGCTGTCTCGCTGTCGCGTGGATCGCATCCCAAGGACTGCCCTCTTTAGCGCTCCTTATTTTTGGGAAGAAAATTTTGCTTCACGTTTATGGATTTCTCGTTGAATAAAGTTTTTTTTGTAAGAAACCAATCACCGTTAGATATCACAAATCTCAACAGTTTCAAAGTATAGTTGATTTTTGGAGAGAGCTTCTTAGAACACTGCAACAAGCCATTAACTGGGTTTCGCGCCCAAAGGGTGAGATTTCGCGACATCGCCTCTCGTTACCTCCATTTTTGCGACACATATATTAACTGCAAAAAGTAATTTTTCTTTGAGTGCTACAGCACAATAAGGAACTTTCTCCAGAAACAAAATTGCTAAGGAGTCGTCAAGATTTAAGTTATCGAACATTTTTTAATAGCCTGGCAGAAAAACTTTTTTCAGCGAGCAATGTTGTGTGTGAAAAATTTGTTTATTTCTACTGTTGAAGCGCATTAAGAAAGTCAATTTGAAAGCGAAGTATTTGCTGAAATTTCAGTTGTGAATAGTTCTCATAAATTTTGAAAAATTGAAAAACGCTTCTTCTCAAAGGTCAAAATAGGATTCGGACGCCTAACGCGATCCAGATTTGCAAAATCTGGTCTTTTTGACTATTACGGCGCTCTAAAGATCCTTTTCCAGAAACCGAGTGTATCATTGAAATTTTCAAGGTTTATCCTATCTAACAATTATTATCCGTGCATGAAAAAAATCTTTTCGGTAAGAAATGCTCGAATGTGAGACAAATTCTTATTTCGACTTTAACAGTGCAAATCGACCATTTGAGAAGTAAAATAAGTCGTTTGAATTGAGCCAGAAAAAAACTTCTCACTGATGCTTTAGTGGTCATGCGGTAACTTGAAAAAGGCAAATCCAATAACAAATTCTCTTTACTGCGCTGTGATGACGACGAACAGAAAATCCGTTCTGCTTTTGGAGTGCTTAGTGTGCTCCACCATCGTTTACGCTTAGTTTTCACTTGAGTAGTCATTCGATAACCTGGAAAATAAGAAAAAGTGACATGCCACTGAAAGCCTTTGTTAAAGGTCTTTCTTAGCTCATAAAACACCTACATGTCTCAATGAACCCACTTTTCAATACGAATGTCAAATCAAAAAGGCACAGCGCTCTCATTTCTCTGCATATTTTTTGGCGAAAATGTGAAATTGTAAAACATTAACAGTTTCTTTAGCGTATGAATTTTAGAACATTTGCAATGTGATTTTTAGTATGCACTCGCAATGAGCCTTGTCAGAGCCCACCTTTCTAATTCGTATAATCTCAATAATTTGAATAGGAACGATAATGTTCTACTTGAGCGAAACTTTATTCTATCTTTAGCGTTTCAGCGCTGTGATATGGCTTTCTCTAGAGCAAATGTGTCAGTAGCTTCCCCAAAACCAGAGCTTGCAGACAGATATCGGTAGTACGTTAGAAGGACCTATTTCAACAAAGATGTCCTTTCAGAAATTCTTATAATTACTGAAAAGTACTAGGCTTTGTTATGAAGAAAGTTGACGATGAAGTGGCATCGCGTGCATTTGCAACACGAGCCATTCGTCGCTTCCTAGGTTTCAGTCACTATGGCAACTTCTGAGTAATGGATATGATGATATATATCGGAACTAATCGATTTACATTGATTGACTTTTTGCAACTTGCTTTGAGATGCCTAACAGTTGCCAACAAAAGTATAATATTGCTGTAGTGAAAGAGAGCTTCTCATAAACACAAAAGTGTTATGCTTGCACCAAAAGCATACGGCTATGTAAAGAAAACCGTCAAGTATCGAAGTATATCAAGAAACTCAGGATCATTTTCAAAACGGAAAAGCCTTAATCGAGCAAAAAAATTGAGCCCGGCTATTTCAACTGTGGAAGCAAAAGGGTGAATCGATGTCTTCATCCAAATTTTCATGGAATTTGCACTCGCAACGTCAGCATTTTTTCGATCTCCATCATTTTGTTTTTCGAAGGTCGGACTTTTATGCTGCAGAATAGCAAATGTTGAGTGTGAATCAAATTATAACCAATCACCTGAGAATTTGGTGCGTTTGCTAACAATTCTTTTTGAGTGAATCTTTTTATATGCCTCCCATTCTATGCAAATTTGTCATTCATTCCTTCGGGTTGACTAATTTCGCTCTGGTTGATTACAGAAGAATTGTTTTGAACTAGCTACCAAAGATCTTGCTTCATAATGTACGGGTTGAGAAGCACGTAGAGCTCCTGGTATAGTCTATTAGCATGCAAGGTGACATCACCCACGTATAAATGTTGAGTGCCAACTCTGTTATTGATTGCAAAGTGACCTGTTGCAAAAAATGGAGACTCTAGTTTTATTTTTATCCACAATATTTACTTAGGCTTCAAATAGCCAATAATGAATGTCACATGTGACAGGACTTACGAACAATTCTTTTATGATCTCACTGCTGGCCATAATCTTGACAATTCGAAAATGATAAGAAAAGCTTAGAAAACTAGTCTTTATTTAGAGCTTCACGAAATATTTAGGTGGTCGGGAAAATATTTCGCTCAAATTAGAGGGTTGGCAATGGGGCAAAGACTAGCACCCAGCTTAGCCATCGCTTTTATGTCAAAAGTGGAAGCTCCAGTTCTCCATCGGCGTCCAATACTCTACTGTCGCTATATAGACGATTGTTTTATCATCTGCTCTACACAAGAGGAGATGGATAATTACTTCGAAATCTTGAACGGACAGTCAGAGTTTATTAAGTTGACGCGAGAACAACAAAATTCAGAGAGCTGGCTTCCCTTCTTGAACGTTCAAGTTCAACTTAATGAAAATGGCTACAGCACAAAATGGTATCGCAAGCCTAGTAACAAAAACATCTTGGTACATCACCTTTCTTCCCATCCCTCACATACTAAAAAGGCACTTATCCGAAATATGTATCGAACAGCTGTAAGTGTTTGTACG
Source organism: Parelaphostrongylus tenuis (assembly GCA_019055375.1). Taxonomy (NCBI): domain Eukaryota; kingdom Metazoa; phylum Nematoda; class Chromadorea; order Rhabditida; family Metastrongylidae; genus Parelaphostrongylus; species Parelaphostrongylus tenuis. The sequence continues at coordinate 17,673 of JAHQIW010003042.1, forward strand.
GGAGACGATGAAAGAAAGGAATCACTAGACTTAGCGCGAAAAATAGCCATTTCTAATGGGTACAAAGAAAAGACAAAAACTAACGGTAGGCCCAAAAGGAGCGAAATGCCTCGCAATGGGAACGACAGGGCGCCACACCTAAGCAATAAGGTACCTCTTAAACTACCTTTCATAACAGACGAAGTCAGTACCGCTATTAGAAAGTGTCTAAAAAACAGTGGTCTGGAAGATTCTGTAGGAATTGTAGAAATTCCGCCTAAAACACTGCGTCGTCAATTAGTTCGAAACCGCTTGTATGACCGTCTGTGTAATACAAAGGACTGCGTTATTTGTCCCAACGGTAGAGACGGCGATTGCATGAGCGTAGGTACAATATACCTTATCTCATGTAAGACATGTGGTGGCGAATATATTGGCGAAACAGGCAGACCACTTCACATCCGCATTAAAGAACACCTAGACGGAAAAACAAATAAAGACCCAAGTAAACCTCTAGGTACACACAGGATGCAAAGACACAACGATGACGACTTCGAGGTAGTAGTCAAAATCTTGGGGCACGAACCAAAAACATCGGCGCGAAAGACCCTTGAAGCTTTCTGGATAAATTCCAGAAACCCGCAAATGAACAAAAAGGGAGAGTGCCTTAACATCACCTACCACATGGCACCTTATCTCAGATTGATATTCTAGCATGGGTCCCAGCTGACACCTATCAATAATTTGACCTAGTGACACGGGGGCGGGCTCATACGTCACCCTGGCGCTAGCAACATAGGTAGTCCCTGGATTAGATGGTAAGGTGAGTGGTTTCCCCGAATTAGTTATCGCTTATTAACACCGTAGATTTTCAATTTATTTATTTATTTATTTTTTCTCTCTCACAGTATATAGTCATATAAATAACGCTACAACGATTGATACGTTCAGGCTCTGAAGAAGGCGTATTCGCCGAAACGTCAGCCACAAGCAAACGCGAAACCCATCGACCGGAAAGAAGAACAATCGATTGGGAAAAAGATACCAACCTCGTGAAGCTCTAAATAAAGATTAGTTTTCTAAGCTTTTCTTATCATTTTCGAAGGTTTATATTATTAACATGCCGAGGTTTCAAGAAAGTCGGTCTTTCGAGTTGTTACAAAATCTTGACAACATTCGAATACGGAGTGATGCCTGCAGGTCAAGGTAATGAATAGAAGATTGCTACGATCACGTAGGTATTTCTCATGTCAAATAGATGTTTACGAACTCTTTTAGAATGGATAGATGTTTGTGAACCATTCTCTTGCGGTTAACTGCCGGAGTTGATCTCCGCAGACGTGGTGTTGTTTGGCCTTTTTTTTCGAGCAGCACCCAAATCAGCATTCCTTGTTTATCTCAGATATGTGACAGCGTAATCTTTAGCGCAGGCTTTAACTGAGCTGACGGATCGTTGCGGCGAGGTAGCCAGTGGCATGGCACATGTGGTTTTTGCAATAGACTCAGGACTTATCTCCAGTGATGATCAACTTTACAAAGTCCGTGTGTGGTTGCAGTGGAAGACTTCAGGAGTTGGTCATGCATGCAGGGCTGGAATAACCAGCTCAACTGGAGCCTCACTAGCTTTATTTCTTCTGGAGGGAAGGCATCCAATCTTTGCCTAGCAAATAGTTGCATATCAATGATCATCATGATGATTATATTGATAAGTAGTGATCTTTTTTTGAAAAAGTTATGATCGATCTAACATGCTGTCGTGATGAAAAAGAAATTATGGGATAACTCAATAATCTTTCACTGAACGTAAGAGCTCCAAGACTGCATGCTTTTTGTTCATTAGCTGGAGCATGAGATTGTTAATAGTAATTTTTATTCGCCTCACGTTACGGCGCATTTTGACTTTAGAGACAATGATTCGAGTCGATCGCCCACCGTCGTTTGTCCTCGCTGTGGATGTCAGCCTTCGTATCGCTTGAGCCAAACCTTTTCAGTGGAGCACTATCGAATGAGAGAGCTCACTGGGCATGCTTCTTATATGCAAGATGAAGCGTACGGCGATCAGCTTTCGTTCTGTAATATCAACAAAGAAGTGTGAAATGACTGGTCACGCCAAGACTAAAAAAAAGTCCACTATTGAACTCCTTGAATGGAGTAAATTCACATATGTCATTTACACATTACAGACACCGAATCTTACTCAGATTATAGAATCGTTCTGAAATGAGGGGCCTTAACAGATAATAGTCAGACACTTCCCATTTCCAATCACTTATATATTTCAGTACTTGTCCAAGATGCTCGTAAGGCTTCGCGCGGTTTTTGATTTATGCTTCAGGGTTGTAGCTACGTCGCGAAATCGTCACCGTTGTGTCTTTGTGGTGTCTCCTTATCTCTAGAAGTACTTTGTCAAGTTTTTCAAATTTCTACCCTGGAGCACCTGTATGAGAAACAAAGGATCTACACTTTTTGTTTTTACCACATTTCTGTTAAGAATTCATCTATATTGTACGTGAACTGTGAACTGCGAAAATTACGCGACACATTGCAACTGCTCATAGCCAGCCTATACTGCATGGACAATAGAAGAAAATATTGATTATGCACGCCGAGTTCAAATAAAAATCAACTTTCGAAATAAAACAATGTGAGAGCCACTAATGGGGCTTTTTGATGGCTTGAAAGATTGCCGATCTTTCTCCCTTTGTAACCATTAATGCGCTTCTCAGTCTAATTTTTAACATTTAACATAGTAACAATTAACCAGTTCATAACAAAGCAGCGGTGATACTCTTTTCCTATCCACCGGAGTTCTCTAAATAACACGGTCTCGTACTGAACTTCAATCAAAACAACACATAGGTGCTTATTCAGAAACATTTAGTATCTTGAATTTCTTCGTACAAGAGCTGATGATTCAACTGCGTAAACTATGTATTCAAGTTCTCATGAGCAGAACTATAGATCTTACGTTTCAAGTTGAAGAACTCTTGTCAATACAATGAACTTATGAGAAATTGCATTTTCTGAGCAGTAGCGTAATGCTCCTCATGAGGACACGTAAATTTTTATAGTGAGAAATTCAAATCGCTTAGCATGAAAAACCCCTGAGTGAAAGCTTTCCCACAGTAATACGCCGGAGCTAAGTCTACTCAATGATAATCCTGTTAACTGTCTGTTGAGTTTTTCCTTATTCGGATGTAAAAATATTAGACTTTTAATGGACTGTCCATCTATGAGGATTATCTGTGAGTTTAACAGGCTAAAACGCAGAGCAAAGCTTGCTGATATTGTGCGCTGCACTGTATTCATAAAACAACGTTCATTTTCGACTTATCTTCAATCTAGTTATGCGTTATTTAGTCCTTCCAAACTGACGAGCTCACACGATGTTGTCATTGAATCGTAATGGCTAACAACTCAATATTTTACATACTTCTCCTTTCGACTGCTTTTTACAGATCCTCTCAAAATGGTCTGATAAGGATATAACATGTTTTGAGCCGTTGGGTCCAGGGCTATACAGGCACCTGTTTCGTCCTATTGGGACTCATGAGTAGCACCGTCCCTCGATTCAGCCGATCCGTGAGGCTAAATAATCCTCTATAAAAGAAGCCACGCCGAGTATAAATCACCCAAGTCAGATGATGGAGCTATCTGACATTGTGGTGATCAGCAGTCGAGCTTGTGACTTTTACAATGAATGATACCTCTACTTTCGACTGCTCTTTTAACGGCTCAAAACATGTTGTATCCTCATCAGATTATATCGTTTGAGCCGGTCTATAAAAGAACGGTCGAAAGTAGAGGTATGATTCATTGTAAAAGCCATAAGCTCGACTGCCGGTCGCCACAGTGTCAGGTAATTACATCATCTTATTTTGGTAACTTATTACTAGGCGTTGATTTCTTTGTAAGAGATTGTTTAGCCTCAGGGATCTGCTGAGCAGAGAGAGAGTGTTACTGATAAGTTGCAATAGGACGAAACAGGCGTCTGTATAGCATTAGACCTAACGGCTCAAAACATGTTGTATCCTCATCAATATTTACCTTTATCAGACCCACAATGATTAGAGTTAAGCGTTCAAGGTGATTGGTCTTCCTGCAATATTGGCCTTCACAGCGCCACACTGAGACGGATTAAAAGAGCAGCACACGATTGAAGTAGTGCCCCGATGTTGTTTTCCTTACTTTCATACTAGAATCCACTCACGCTGAAATGACTTGACTCCTTTTTAGCAATGCACATAAAATGACGTTCTGCAACAATTATTCTGGCATGCTTTTTGATTGATTGAACAACTTCATAAAAGGAATAGTCAAAATTCGCCGACTTGGTACAGATTCGTATTTGAATTGCAGGAAGAAGCCGTAGCAAGAGTACTGTTCGCTCATCAGTTCATCTGAAACATTGTGAATCTGTTTCAAACGGAACGGTTACATCGTGAAACGGCTTAGTCAGGCGACTATCACGAAGCGGAGGTGCTACAACACGGAACAGCGTATTCAGCTCCGTTCGGCTTTCATAAAAATTTTTAAAAGAGCATATGATTATGAGGTGCCGACGGTGCTTCGATACCTTATGAACGGCAGAAACAGAACAGATTTATTTCACTACAAGTTGGGATAATCTTGCCAAGATATTGCGATTCAAATGAACTTTTCTTTTTCCTATTACAAGTGTTATGTCACTCACTTGAAGCCGTGCAAGCTTTCCATTATAAATCTTTGCAGTACACTGAGTAAAAGGTTTTATAGACTAATACATCCAAGCCGTTTCTTCTCTGGATAGTAATATTGCGAAGTGACGGATGAGTTTCTATAGAGTCCAGTCGTTGAACTGTTGAAGTAATCAAAACGCACCTCCTAACAGGAGGCTATTTTCTGCGTTAGGTGAATCAGCAAGTGTGGCATCACCTAGTGGCGTGCTCTTGTAATCAGAGAGATACCTACCACCTGGGGAGAAATAGGAAGAATAAAGCTCACGGTGTTGGTCAATCTCTGAGAGATGCGCTATGCATTCGTCTTCAGTTTCACTCCGTTTGAAGTGATTGACATCATATCTGGTCTTTACAATAACTAGCGATGGCCTCCGCTGTATCGAGTCAGGGCTGCTTATCCTCCCAAAAAAGTCTGCGACCAGTCCGGCACATTTTACCCACTCTGGAGGATAGATGCTGATGAGTGCATATCTGGCTTTTACAAATGACTCGTAGTGTTTTACTTACCTACTACCTGACAAACACGAATTCAATGTCTACCACTTACTTCAATTCCCGACTACTTTGAAAGGCCACGATTCAAAATAAGCCGCACTGATTTTCTATCATTAAAGAAACAACGTTTAGTTACTCACCTAAATAGCTCGAGGTTTTGAATAAATGAGATGGATTGGAACTATTGGAGCAATGAGATAAACAGTTGAAGAGTCATCTACCATTCACGAATTGAATGAGACTTCAGCATACAAAATTTATAAGCTATTTTATTTTGTCTGCACATCGTGGAGAAACTGCAACGAATTGAAAACTAATAACCATAAGCATTCATTTTGATGAGAAACAAAACGTTTGAAAAAGATGACTGAAAAAGCTCAAGTTCCGTGTTACGTCAGTCGTGTTTCATACAGTGCCCACTTTACTGTCACAGCTCGACGCACTTCCAGTCATGTAAGGTGTAGCACTTCTGAATCTGGCAACAAAACCTAATTTTTGATTCAGTTATCCTTTCTATGACCACATCACATATTCCCTTTTTCTTCCTCGTATTAGCGGATTCTAGTGTCATTTCAGTCCTAACGTATCCTTAGAAGTCCTGGCTTTGACTATCAGTACACCTCTCCGTCAACAAAGGATTCTACTAGGCAGGTCAAATAGGAGAGGTTGATGGGGTATCACAGATGAACAAACTTGATCCCTGCTCTCTAGGAAGTCATTACTATTGCATCAAGCTCTGCTTCAATAATCGCTATCTTTTCTTACCAATTTCCTATAAAACGCATGTCGACGATTTTTCAATTGAAAATGTTTCATTTTTGAGAGATTCGAATTGCTATCGTATCATCACCAACGAAGGCGGGAACTAAATTTCCTCTGTAACACCTGAGGAATCAGTGCATTTACTGAAACTTCTTCGTCAACAATTTTTCAGCCCACCTCGCACTCTTTCATAATTATCATGCATTTGAGCTTAGTAACCAGTTACCATCAATTGCTAAAAGCAATATCTGCAACATTTAGTCGCTTCAAAAAATCTGTCTGAATCAAATTGTTGAGGATTTCTGAAGCTCTTGGAAAAGTTAGAAGTCGGTGCGCCGATGTCATCTACCTATAAGTGCTAAGCACTGAACCCAATGTTGCCATTTGAATGCCTAATACGGAAAATAATATAAATATTGCTTTCCTATCTGCACCCATTTTCAGCCCTTCATAAAGAAGCATAATTTTTACTCTTTTTTGTCGTTTTGTATTTACTCGATCGTTTAGATCTGGAGAATTTGAACGATATACCTTCGAACGATTTTATTTACCCCTGTAACTTACTTACTAGGATACCTGGATTGTCCGTATTCGCGAATCGTACGGATCCCAACAGATTTTTTATTCGTCTCTCTTCTCGTGATTGCTACCATAGTGGAGGTTTGATTTGAGCATGGCGGCTGATGCGAGTTCCATACTTTGATTTGTAGAATATTGACAGCTGCGAGTAAAATGATGAAGGATAAAGCTCTCGGTGTTGATCAAGTCCTGAAGATGCGCCATTCACACGTCTTCAATTTTCATCTTGCTTGAGGTGGTTGAATGCATACCTAGCCTTTACCATAAATCGCGGTGGCCTCCCGTTGTATCGAGACGGAGCTGCCTATCCTTTCCGAGAAGGCCGCGTCCACTCCGGTACTAGTTTATCGATACGGGAGGAATGGACGGCTTGGTGAGCCATCAAATGCGAAATCAAACCATCAGCAGGTGCGATTATAACTGATTAATTCTTTTACGAACACATCCTCTCAAAGTGTAAGTGGTCGCCCTCGGGAGGGTTGTATTCGCGTGGAGTCCACTCTACAGTTCGATTCGTTTATCTGTCGTCGGATGATCTTACTATATGGGCGGCCCATGTGTGTTTCGCTATGAATACATGTTCTTTTAGGTCGCAAAGATGTGATAGCTTTCAGAGATCTGAAGTGCGTAAGCAGGATAGGTGATGTGAGTGCCGACTAATTTTCAGAAGAAATCGTTCAAACGCTCTGTAAGTCGTTGGCAGTAGTCTTCACGCGGTTCGAAGTCTCAGTCCACGTTTATGATACACAGCAAAGCGCTAGGAGGAGTGTTAAATCGAAAAGGTTGGCGCGTAATTGAGGACCCGTTATTTGGTCGGTGGCTACTTTGACAAGCCCGATTGCGGCCCACGCCGCTGTACTATTACTGTCAAGCTTCTTTGTTGTTCTCCACATTCATCGAGCGACCAGGATAAACGTACGAGGAGGTCTTCATAGTTGAAAAATCATTCAGTTTCGTATTTTCATCGTTGTACCATTTGTTTATAAAGAACTGGGTATTCGTGATATTTAAGCGTAGCCCGATCTTCTTTTCCGCATCGTTGAATTTCTTGAGCATTGTCTCGACCTCACGAGTGCATTTTGAGAAGGTGGCGATGTCATCCGCAAAACGAAGGTGTGATAGGTAAATTTTATTGATGCGTATACCCTTCTCGTCCCATTCAAGCGACTTCTTTATCCACCATAGTGCGACGCTGAACAGCTCTGGCGATACCGCATCGCCTCGTCGAATCCCTTTTTAATGGGTGTTGAAAGAGGTTGATGAAAGAGTTGTATTTTCATGGTGCGGTATCAATAGCAGTCTGATAATATTCTTATGTAAGACAGATCCATTCCTTGATCGACAGACGCTGATAGGACTGCGTTCGTTTTGACGCCATCAAATGCTATTTCATAGTGGATGAAGTTAGGATTAAAAGCAGGTGGTACTTCCGACAGACTTTTGCATCTTGACATAGTTTGGATGCGGACCATGCAGCAAATTTTCTGTCGAAATCCTGCTTGTTCAACTGGTTGTAGCTCATTTTATTGCGCTGTAACTGCCAAAAGACCTTGGCTCCAAGCCATCACGCTTTAGAGGTATGTGAATTAGATTTCCCCATATTGGCTCAATGTCAACTTTTTTTACATCTACGTGATCAGATTTCGCAACAAGCGATACCAGTCCACTGCACATCAATCGCCTTTTAATTGTTTTCTGCTGGTTTTCATCGAGTCCCTTCAATTATGAGCTATGCTTTGTCAAGTACTGAAATGGACGCAGTCATGTTCCTACAAAAACATGGCGTGTTACAAATCGAGCATCTCTGCAAGGTAAGTCATCGAATGAGGTTCTGCGTTCAATCTGCAGATTTTGCAATGCTACAAGCATGTTTTGAAAAAGGCTCTTCGGTCTAGACACACTCTGCGCTCCGATTGCAAAGCCCAATGTTCTTTTGGCTTTTATAACGCACTGCGATGTGCGTTCATGAGACCAAAAACTTTGTGGAATCGCTATGATTTGATCTACAGATTAATTGTAAGAACTCTGAAAGAAAAGCTTTGATCAGTGAGAAATGTTCTAATGAGCAAGCAGAACTTTATTTTTACTTTTTCAGCACAGTAATAGAGCCCTTTAAAATAGATAACATCATTCAATTTCTTCTGATTTAGGCTATTGAATCATCACTGGATTAAACGACAAAAAATCCTTAATTTTCTGAAGAGTCGAAACAGGGCGAGGATAACGGAAATAATCCACTTTTGCGAAATCCAATCTTCTTTCGGCTGTTACAGCGTAATGCGTAGACCATCTCAAATACCAAATGCAGGTAAAAGTTTCTAAGACTTGATCTATGAATTGGTTATAAAAACTCTAAAGGAAAAGCTCTGGTCAGTGAATAGTGTCTCAGTAAAAAACGAAATTTCATTTTTACTCCTTCACCGCAATAACAAGGCCTCGAAATGAATAAGCTATTCCAATTCTTTCTGATTTGAGCTATCGAATAATTACTTGAACACTGAAAATAACCAAAAATACGTTTTCTAAGGAGTCGAAACAGGGCAGGGATAACAGGAAAGTACCGAACTTTTCGTTATCAATTCCATATCATCGAGATTTTTTTCGTGATTTCACCTTTGTTCATCAACGCTACAGCGGAACACTATAATCACACAAGTTCAGGCGCACTTATTTGGACTAAATCTCTTCAGTGCTGCTTCAAACAATTCCTTCTGCCGGTGCCGATGTAGATACTCTTGCAAAGCTCTCATGAAGCTGGCATTTGATACTAACCGTGTCAATTATGTTGCACTAAAATCAAGCTTCAGCTTTCTTCGCTATTCAAGTCGCTCCTTCGTGGTGGAGGAGATGTGATCTCTTCCGGATTGAGTAAATGTCGGCACAACTTTCAAGTCCATCGATAAGCAGCTCCTCTTTCAGTAGAAATGAACGTGGCAAGACTTTCAACCCATCTCGTCACGGTTTCGCTTCTAGCCTTCTTCTCGACAGCGTTAGGATGTGGAGTGATGCCTGCAGGTCAAGGTAGTGATCAGAAAGTGCTGTGGTATTATTAAATTCCCTGTTCAAGATGGAAACCCATGGGCACCTATCAGAGTGAATATGTCTGATACTTCACCATAAGTTAAATAAGAATACACATGATGATTCAATGTGTGATTATTTATTACAAAAAACACCAAAATCTCATTGCAGGGAGTTCTAGACCTTTCACACTCACTGGCTTCACTTTGCCTGTTGCCATGGTTTACTCTCCCAAAGCCGATGTTCCGTTCCGTGTCCCTGGTATTGCAGCTAACCAGGCGGCAGCCAGAGGATTTGTACAACGTCTCGTAATGCAAATAGTAAGTGGCAACTGTTCACTTGGATTTTTCTATCTTTTCGGGATATGCAGAAAAGCCTAGAAGGTGCGCTCCGATTATTTTGAGAATCCGTCACTCACAGATACGTTTTTAGAACAAGTACAAAAAAATCCATTACACAGGTTATTGATGTTCTCGAGCGCCAAGGCCGTAGTGCACTCCTACCTGATGCTGTAATTTCGGCCATTTTGAGTCAACTCAGTGTTGAACATCACTTACGAACCATGAAATGCGAGGATGTTGCAATTACTCTAATGGAAATGGGTGGGTCTTCATGATCAAAGTTTTTTGAAATTCCAAGCAGAAATTGCATCCATCAAAAATGCAGAATTGTATCCGTTTTCCTCTGAAAAACACAGAGTTTCTAGAAAATGACTACGAAATGTCATAGAATATGAAAAGACATCACAGTGCCTTGAAGCGAAGATTTAAAGCTCGGCGACACTTTTCAGCAAGTTTTCTTCATCTTATTCTGATAGCGTTATACTACTTACTGTTTGTGGTGGTGGTTACAGAATTTGAAAGGTAAAAAAGAAGAAACTCGAAACTGTATATAGCTTTATGAGACTGGTTCATTAGAAATAGATGCCTTTTTAGGATTTGTAGTTTCTTGCAGTGGGCAACGCGCGAAACCCCTCACAGCGCTGCATTATCGTCAGCGGCAACACGGTGACGGGAATTTGCAGTAAAATGGCGGCTGCGGCACCATGCAATATGCCAACTAGGGTGAAAATAACGGATGTTCCCGTCAAATACACGACAATTTCCGGAACTGTTTCGGTTTGGAACAGCTCTTGTTTTTGTACAATTCTGTTTCACAAGAAAAAATCTGTATAGACTACGAATATCATCATGGCTAATTGGTCGAAGGCGATGTGGCAAAGTGTATTGAACAGAGCGGTTCGAATGTTAGCATCCGGTCCAAATGGAATGCACTTTTTCTCAGCATCTGCGACTGTCGGTGGAAACTAAAATTGAACTGTTATGCTTGATACAAACATTTTTGTTTGACTGAATATTATTGTAAAAACGGCAATAAATAGCTAGTCACAAGCGATTCGTCAAACTAATCCATTGAATTACTTGAAGTAGCACAGTGTGACGAACTAAGGTTTTGTAATTTTTTAGATGTATCAGGTTTCCCATCTAATACCTTCGCATTTCCACACTTTCTTCGATAATCCAGTTGTTAATCAATCGAAGAAAATTGGTTATGATTGACAAAAATTCTTTCATTTAGCCGCTTCTAGCAGTAGTATAATGTAACGAATATACCTAATGATGTTGAGTGATGTGCAAAGCTTTGATGTCAAACTGTATGCGAACCCGCAATTTACCCTTTCCGCAGATGCGTGCTTATCAATTCCTTACCGACGCCTGCTTTGCCACACTCAACATCAGGAATTAATCGATCAACAAGTGCAATCACCATAATGATCATTCACATCAAGCCATTTGCTCGGTAGACATCGGATGCCTTCCAGAAAGATTGAGGCTCGCGATTAACGAGTCGATGAGGTCACTTTTGAGCTGGTTGTAGCCTAGATTCTCTCTTCCGCAGATGCTGCTTCAGTACGCAGTTGAGATGGCAATCGATGGAGTAAAATCAGGGCTATACAGTGCATTGGTACCGTGGTCCAGAGTTGTTTCTCAAATGTGGCGAGTCAACTTCTGACGCGACATGGTCTGGTCAATGCATGAGGTGTTTAACAAGGCATCACATTGCGGTAGCCTATTTTATTTAGATAGAGAGCGAGGGTGCTACGGCCGTATTCATGTCTGCCCAAGCTACCTTAAATTTCTCAACAAACCACAGCCTTCTAGCAATAAATAAATTTGCAAGAGAAAACTGACGAGATCATTGGAGAAGTATTGAATAGATCGAAAATAGCAAGATGTAGATTATCAACTGGAAGAGGATCTATTGCGAGAACACCTGGCCCTAAATGGAGATGTAGTGATACGCCCACTAATAAGTGGCCAGACCAGGTAGTTGAAGTTGACCGATTGACACCGAACAATGATCATTTCTGAATTCTTTTGTTGTCAGCAGATCTTGTGTTATTGAGCCCTCAGAAAATTTTTCTGTGAAATTGTTTTCCGTATCCATTGTAAGATTATTAAAACAAATGGAAATACCTGGTTGTCGCCAATCGCTGATCTGCTTGTGGAATCGCGCACGGCTCAAATGAGACATTCAAAATGATAAACAGGGAAGTTCTGAATGTACAAGACATTTTAAACGTTACTGACTAAGCCTCTGCAATCCAAGAGCTCTCGTACCTATAGGCAAGTGATGGGACATTTATTTGATTATATATCATAAACTTTGATCAAGAAGTCATTTTATCACTTATATTAGGTTTCATCATATTTATATAAGAACGTGGTTATAACCGTATTGAGAAAAGTACTAACAAAATTTCAGTCACGTCAATAAAAATCGTGTAGCTCAGTGAAAGAAGTTAAAACTTTTTGGTATCACATCAATGCCGTTAGATGCTGATAGTGCAAGGTAGGAAAAACCGCCTAGATCAACGTAAGACGTGGGATTTGGAGCAGTGGGAAGTGAGCAGCACGAAAACGTATTTGCGAAATTGAATTCCACCTATAGTTCCCCAGCCTTGATTGCTTCTTTGTGGTTGCATCTCGCAAACTATCATTACATGGAAAAAATGAAAGTTGCAACTTCTTAATGGTCACTCTTCAGGCTAATGAAAACGCCCCTTCTATAAACCACTCATTTTTGAAGCTAGTGTTTCAGCTGTTTTGCCTTCTTCAGAGCCGGTAAGGATCAGAGCTTCGGTTGTTGCTTGAAGATTGTCGTCTCCTTTATGAGTGCTATTCAATGTTGATTAATTTCTATTGTAGCTTGGAGAGCTGAGTTTGAGCGTTTTTCCTGAATTTGTAAGGCGTGAACTGTTCTCAGACAGGCCTGCTTTCAAACTTCGTCTCCTGAGAAGCGAGAGACTCGGTGAGCTTGCGGAGTTGAACCATCACGGTGTTTGCATGCATTACAACCACTGCGCTACCTCTCCTTGAATGTCAAATACGCATAAAAGCCAAAATATTCCCGTTTTAGACCGCTAGTGCAGTGATTAGTTTTGCAATTGTCATTTTCTTCAATTAGAAGTTCAAAGAGTTTCGTAGTCGTTTTTTTTTTGAAACTCGACGACTAACGTTTCGGCGACTCCGCCTTCCTCAGACGCTAGACGTGCCCTATCACACTACAAGTAATTATTCTGTTAGTATTGTGCATACTAAGAATCTAGTATTGAACAATTCAACAGTCTCGTTATCATACAAAAAAGCGGAACCAATTCAACATTAGATGTCTTCCCGTTTAGGCTTGGAACAACATTGTTTTCATTGTTTGTGTCATCAGGCTTGGCTCTTCCTATTGACCTGACCTCACTGGCTGTGCTTTTGTAGCCATTAAGATGGCTATTTGTCGCGCCAAGTATAGTATTTCCTCTCCCTCCTCCCTTCTCGTACAAACACTTACAGCCGCTCGATACATGTTTTGAACAAGCGCTTTTTTCGTGTGCGAAGGATGGGAAGAGAGGTAATGTACTGATATGTTTCTATTACTTGCTTTGCGATACCATTTTGTCAAGTGGCTATTTCAAAAAGGTGTATCTGAATGTTCAAAGATGAAAGCCAATTTTTCTAAGCTTTTCTCGTGTAAGCTCGTGCATGAGTAGCAATCAAATCGCCTTACGACACCTCCATCTTAAAGCAAGCATAGGCAAATTGCATACCAGAATGTTCGCAAAAAATGTGCAGTTGAACAATAAGAAAGTTAGGCAATTTTAATTACTTCTAGTTAATGAATTTAGTGTTTATTGTTCAAGTGCCAAAATTTGTGGAAGAATGTAATAATATGTCCTAAGTCGAAAACTTCTAACCAGTACTTTCATAAAACTGTTTTGTGGAAGATTATGAGCAGATATGCTCCATGACGTTATTTGGCGCTTTCCCGCTTGCTAACACAGGATGAAGAAACTATCTCTTTTGTTGAGCAGTCTAAGGAAAGAGCTCTGTCCTGCGAGAAGTATAAGCGTGTGAAACACAGATGTCTTACTTTCGGTGAAGGATTGTGAAGAAAAACCTTTTTCAAAAAGCGGCCATGTGGCACAGTAGCCAGTAATTTGAGTTTGAGATTAATTATTGCCACTCTTATGAAAATCTCTTGACCAGCGAAAGGGATAGATTTTCAACCTCCGCTACAAAACGGGAAATTACTCACTATTTTGAGTGGACTACTGTGTAGCACGCACCAAATTCAGCGCTGGCGCAGCCGGCAAGGAAGGACAACGCTGAAGCATTACTTCATTCTCGCGCTGCTTCACTCTACTTGATCATCTTATTGTGATAGATGTGAAAGCGAACATTGAAAAGACCAGTTACTGTGCACACTCAATTCACATCACTATGGCCTTATGAAGGTGAGATCGTGTAAATGTTAGTCATAAAAAGATCAACCCCTAACGGACACCTATAGGAATCCATACGCGCAGAGCAAATTTTGTGATTTTCGCTATTTGATTAGTTTTTCCTTCGTTTTGCGAGAGTTTTTGGTTTTCTTGCATTACTTTAATAGAAGAAGATTTCCTTTACTCGCTCATATGCTCTTGGTTTACTTAAATATATGTGGGTTTTGTATAGAGAAAAACGTTGGCTTGTTACGGACTTATACTGAATTTGATGATCAAATAATATTGAAGATCAAGTGAGATTCTTTTTATTTGACCGCTTCTATCGGTGGTATGATGTTTCACATATATCCATAGATGCAAAGTGATGTGCAAAACTTTCGCGTCAGGCGGGACTAGAACCCGCACCTCACTCCATCCGGGAGCGCGTGCTTGGTCCGTTATACTATTGACGCCCAATTTGCACACCACTCTTTCTACACTACAGCGAATTGCACATCATCGCACAAGCATTGCACAAAGTTTTGCACATCACTCTACATCATTGGGTATATTTTAAACATCATACCACCGCTAGAAGCGGTTAAATAAAAAGAATTTCATTTGATCTTTGATACCCAGTATCTGTCAGCGTGACTGGGTCCAATGCGAGACCGACTACTCGGACCAGGCCGTTGACGCATGACGGCTGACAGATAAATACGCTGTAGCGTAGAAAGAGTAGTATGCAAAATGGGGTCAGTAGTTAACGGATAGAGCGCGCCTTCCCGGAAAGAGTGAGGTGCTGATTCTAGTCCCGCCTGGCGCAAAAGTTTTGCACATCACTTTACATCAATGGGTATTTTTGGAACATAATAATATTGAATTATACGAACTATATCAGAGTAAAAAGAACTCCTGCTTTGATCTTTCTTAGTTTCATACAAGACTTAAAGAGCCATTATAGTGAATAAAAATTGGATAACAATGAATAATGTACAACAAAAATGATAATGCATGCTGTAATCGATACAAGTTCATCGATAACTCTCACTATTACTGGGTGTATCAATCAGAGAGAAAGTAGAGAACTTGCGAATAGTGGAAGAATTCTGAGCGTGGAGGGACAATTGTGTTTTAGGAGAACCAGTAAGCAATGCATATTTCCCGTTTAGTCATTGTATCAGCATGCCAACTTTTACTCACAGTTTAGGTGTACATGTCTGCTCTTCTTAGTTAAGCGAAGCCCAATATTTGAAGAAATTGTTGGATCGGCAGTTGCATTAAGCTCAATAATTTGTTGAATCCACTGTTGCAACATTACCTAGTGATTTTGTAAGAGATGGATATAGTAAATGTGCCTGCCATAATGCAATTCTGCATTGTTTAGGAGTGTAGGTATTGTGAAGTTATTGATAATGGCTGTAGATGAATTTTGGAAATGTTCCGTTTATATTATTGTGAAAAGTTGCTATGATTGCTAGAAACGAGAGACCAACTTTCTGCATGAGATGGTGAATTTTGCTAGCCGTATATGTTGTATGAAAAACTATGCTGAAATAAATATTTGAAGAGCATTTGAATAACAGCAAAACATGAAATTTGCATACACATTGACCTCGTGGAGTCCTCCACCAGATGTGTAGATCAAACACATGGCGAAGTAGATGAAATTATAAATTAGTCTCATGTGCGAAGTGTGCACACTCTTATTGGGTCTTTAACTTTCCTTTCCAAATTTTGGCCTACCACTGACGTAATTTTATCGCTGCTTTACAATACAATTTTGATTGCTGTTTGCAATTTTTGAGAGCTTGTCTTTTAGAGCCGTTATGTCGTCCGGATCAGAAGACTGGGAAGTTAACACCGCCAGACCGTCTGGAGATGAAGACTGACAAACCATGTTTGACAGCTTGGCAATAAGGGCCGAGTCGGACACTGGTGAGCAATCAGATGCGATCACGAAAAGGAACTTGAACACTCAAGATAGTGGCGCTGAGGACGGTAGTGTGATCAACGGCTCGGACGATGCACAGCAAGAATATTTGGATGTTGCTGTTGTAATGGGTGAATGGACCACGGATGTGCGAACCAGTCGATTTCTGCGAGCTGTTTATGCGAGGTGTCTGGCAGCTGCTTGTGCAACAAGCAAATATCTATAGCAAGCAGATGGACCGTGGCTGGAAAATTCATGAACATTGAGGAGATGAAGCGATTCTTAGCTCTCTGTATGCAGATGACTATGCGAAGTTCCCACACGTAAAAGATTACTGGAGCACTTATCCAACTTTTAATAATTCCTATTTGGGGCTAGATTTCATGCCAAGTAATTGATTTCTTCACTTATAAAGCGCTTTCATTTCACCAACGATGTAAGGTGGGACAGACAAGACAGAATTTACAAGATAGAAGTACTGCTAGAGCTTGTCAACAACAATTGTAAAGATGTGTAAGATGTTTGCTATGTAGAAGAAAAACTATCGCAATAAATATATCAAAGATTTCTGTTTTAGACTAAAAAGGTTGGGAATCCCTAGAGCTCTTGAAAAGTCAAAATGCTGGCCCGCCGATATCATTTATATATAAGTGCCGACTACTAAAGCCGTTGTTGTCTTCTGAACGATCTATTGCGATAAATAAAAAACTTGTTGTTAACCAAATAAACAATGCCTTCGAAATTTTTAGAAGCTGAGAATGGGCATGGCAAGATTTTTGAACAACCTCTCCATGATTTCGCTGCTAGCCTCGATCGCGATAGTGCTGGGATGTGGAGGGTACCTGCAGGTCAAGGTAGTGATCAGAAAATGGCTATGTTTATAAAACTTCTCATTTGAGATGGAGGCCCATGAAGTCTAGTAAGAGTATATATATCTGACACCTTGTCATGGGCTTAGAATTTTATAACATGACGATTGATGTTCGATCATGCACTGAAAAAACTGATTTTAGTGAGTGCAAGGCCCATTGATTTGCTCTGCTAAAGCCGAAGTCTTGGCACGTGTTCCTGGTATTGCAACTAGCCAGGCGGGGGCTATAGCATTTGTACAGCGTCTTGTGATGCAAACAGTCAGTGAGTTCTTCTAGGTTCGCATATTCCCGTTTTCACACGATTTTTAGAATGGCCCAGGAGATGGGCACCAATCATCTCAGTTCGTCAGCTTCATATTGGTAATATCACTTGCATAGCTTTACATAGTCTGACTGAAAATAATTTCAAATAAGCTTTCTGAACCACTGTGTAAAAATTCGCTCTTCAGGTTCTTGATGTGCTCGAGGGCAAGACCTTAGTGCATTCCTACCTAATGCTGTAATATCGGCCATCTTGGGTCAACTCAGTGTTAACATCACTTACGAACCATCGGAATGCGAGGATGTTGCAATTACTCCAAAAAAGTGGGTGGGTTTCCAATGAGTATTTTCTAATTATAAGATTCCCGCAGAATTATGACAGCCATCAAGCAAAGCAAGACTTAGTTTGCTTCTAACATTTTCAATCGACTATATTGTGATCCCTCTTAAAAATAATACGTCCCTTCGCTCAAAAGCAACACGTGTCGACAGTACATTCTAAGTCTTTCATGAGATCTCTTACGGCAAATGCCGTAACGGACGTCATAAAAGGCTCAAAATTTACTGTCAGGATGCATTTGTTTTTGTCAAAAAGGCAACCAGTTTTTAGAACACTACCACGAATGTCCTAGAATGTAAGAATAACTATCACAGTAGCCCAAAATCAAAGGTTTTAGATTCGGCGATTTTTTTAACAAGTTGTTTTCGTCTTTTATTAAGAACTATAGAGTTTTCAATGTTCAAAGTGATGGTAAGAGGGTTTGAGAAAAAAGCAAAACTTAGAACTGCTCAGTTTTTGGCATTTCTGTAGTAATAGAAGGAGGCGTCTTTTTACGGACTAATAATTTCTTGCAGTCGGTATGAATCACCCTTCACGGTGCTGCATTATCGTCAGGGGCAACATGGTAACAGGAATTTGCAGTGAATGATGCCGATGACAGCTCCAAAAATGTGCGATATGACAACTATGAGTGAAAATAGCAGGTATTCCCGCCAATCACACGTCAGTTTCCGGGACTGTCTCGGTTTGAATAGCTTTCGTTTATGTACAACTTCGTTTCTTAGGAAAAAAATGTGTATAGACCATGAACATCATGATGGCCACTTGGTCGAAAGCGATGTTGCAAAGTGTATTGAACGGAGCTGTACGAAGGTTGGCATTGGATCCACTTGGATCGCACTTCTTCACGGCAATCGCCACCGTCGGCGGAAATTAAACTCAACTGTGATGTGCTTAATACAAGCATTTTTATCTGGTCGATATTCATTGTAACAACGACAATAAATGGTAAGTCACATGAGTGATGATTTGCTAGAGCATACAATGAATTATTTGAAAGAGTACATTGTGATAAACTCAGATGTAGTACTTCTATAGAATGTATGGGTTGTTCCATTGATACATCCGCATTTCCACACTTTTTTAGATTCAGGTGTTATTTGTTTAAGACATTAATAAGTCAGTAAGTGCAGCTGCCATCATGATCAATGATATGACCATAAAGAGTAAATACTTTCCTCCCAGGAAGAATGAGGCTCGCGATTAAATAACTGATGAGGTCATTTTGGAGCTAATTATACTCTCTAGATTTTACCTTCTGCTGATAGTGCTTTAGGGAACGAAGGAAATGATACTCCAATGGAGCATTATTATCGCTATATGGCGAAGGTGGGTTTAGATGATAAGCGATGGTGCTACGTCCGTGTCCAAGTATGTGCTCAGGCTACCAGAAAATTTCAACATACCAAAGCCTTCAATAATAAGCAAATCTGAAGGAGGAGGCTCAATAGAACATTAACGCGATAGTAATAATGGCACAGTCCATTAATAAGAAGTAAATCAGAAAGTTTCACAACTTTGAGAAAATGATATCATCGTTTTCCCATCATGGTCACAAAGAAGCAGATTGGAGAAGTATAGAACAGATGGAAAGACGAGATTTTATATAGATGATTGCAGTAGGATCAACCGAGACAACACTTATGTTCTAAAAGAAAACCGTGTTTACCTGCTCACCAAAAAGTGGTCAAATAGGTAGCTGAAGTTGACTAATGACATCATTTACTGTCACCAGATCTTGACCGTTATTAAGCCACCAGAAATTCCGCTTTTTGTGATGTTGTCTTTCGTATCCATTGTAAGATTGGTTAGCAAAATAAAGTGGAAAACACCTGAAATTTGCAAACTGGTTATCTTCTTGTGCAGTCACGATGCTCATGCGACATTCATATTCGACGGAAGTCAAGATGTTCAAGAAATTTTGAACGGTAATGATATTGCCTTCGTTACCTAAGAGTTCAGCCGTACCTATTGACGAGTGCTGAAATACTTTGACTTGAATTTATATTCCATAGTGCATCAAGAAGCTATTTTAACAGTCATATATGGTTTTATCGCATTTATTACATGAATGTGGTATAAACCGTAAAAAGAGATCTACTAAGAAAAATCCAGTCAGGTAAAAAATTGTGCAGTTAAAGAGGCTTGAACTACTTCAATATCGGATATGCTATATGCTCATAGTATTACTAAGGCAAAAACACTGTCGAGATAGAAGCAGAGCATTGGCTTTAATGCAGTGGGCAGTGAGCAACCAGAAAACGTATTCGCGAGTTTGAAGCTCAGCTGAGGTGCTCAGTTTGCTTTTATTATTCTTATTCTCTTTTGCTTCATTGTGATTGCACTTCACATAGTACCACTTTGTAAAAAAATGAAGTATAAGTTACTTTTCATAGGTCGTTTTCTGTATAATGAAGAACGTGGCGGTTATTATACAACTTATATTTGCAGCTGGCGTTCTGGCCGATCTGCCTTCTTTATAGACAGTAAAGATCAACTCAAGTACAGTCTATGTAATCAGACATGTCCATATTCCCATAAAGAAACCACAATACTTACATGTCAGTTGCACGTTCTCTACCCATTCTATTTTAGCTTTCAATCTATATCACGAAATGGTAGTTTTTTATTACTTGATTTTGAAGGGAAACATAGTGGACAAACTCATAGCTCTTTCAAATGCCCTAACAGGGGCGCATCGGACGCAGAGTCATGACCGCCAAGATTTCAGAGTATAAGTCACTCCTACATGTATATGAAATCTCAGCCCGCACGATTTTCGAAGCATTATAGACAAATCCTTGAATCCATACGTGAACTGCAAGGAGGAATGCTTCAATATTGCACCTGATTTGACACTTTGAAAGATTTTTTTGATGCCGGAGGTGAATTGGCAATACGTATGAACTCTGCACGGTTAGTTACCTCATTGCAAAGTGAAGGAAGCATTCATAAAAAGTGGTTCGTGGAACAATGTTTTATCTCTAATGTGATGAAAGTTGTATTCGGTGATTTTAAAGAGGATTTATTGGTACACACTATTACAGCCTCAACCGTAAGGAAACGTTGTTGATACGAAAATTTAGATTATTCACTAGAGGAACGCATTTATAGCCCAACGATTGCACATGCATCTGATAATTATTTTTTGAGCCAGTATGTCATGTGGTCATATATGGGCACTTATAGAGCTCAATACACGTGTTTCGGCGCCAGTCCTCTTGGGTGTGCCCCATCCTTCTACATACAGTAGGCAACTACGTACAATTTACACGTTCCGTCAATTAAAATAAATCACTAGATCGGCAGCGTTGTACACTCGATTGCTCTTGGCTGGAATTCATAAAATAACATACCGCTCGTTTCGAGTGTTTTCTTAAGAGCGCGCTCAAATTTCAATATATTTGATAATTATGATGTTATAACACTCGAAGCAAACGGCATGCTATTTCATAAATACCAGCCAAGAGCAACAGAGTGAACAACACTCCTGATGTAGTGATTTATTTCACTTGACGGCATGTGTAAATGGTACGTCGCCGCCTACTCTATGCAAGAGGGTTGGGTTACCCCTCCCCATTCCCTACGCCCGTCCCAAGAGGATTGGATAGGACTGAATAGGACGAAGAATACTGCCCAATTGATGAGACTGCTAAAGCCGAAACACGTGTACTGGGTTCTATAAGTTCCCATGAAAGACCAAATGAATGTTGAATCAAAAATAATTATCAGATATAATGAATTTGAGCGTTGTTCTGAGAAAACATTCTAAACGAACGATTGCACGTATGTAATAAAATCAATGTGAAATACGCATCGTTGGAGAAACGGCACACTACCGGCTCTTACCGAACAGCTCTATTGTCTGCATTATGAGAATGTAATCGAAAAATTTCTACAATTGCAACTCGTAGAAGGAACTTATATGGAGAGGGGTTCTAGTAAGCTAGAGCTAAGCTGTGTAGAGTTTGGACAGATCAATTTCAAGATTAGCCCTTCAAGAAAAGATGCAAACCTCTGATCCTAACCCATAGTTCTTTGGCTTGAAAATATTATTCAGCAGTCAACAACTCATACAGTGAGCTTTGGTTAATCGCAATCTACCTTTACCCATACTATAATGGACCGGCTGTCCCATAATTCTTTCATACCATTGTGTATTATTTATACATACAAATGTACTGGGTTGTCTCCTAATTTCTTTCCATTATTGATACCTCATTATTTCTTTCCCACCATCTACCAGATCTGCAGGCGCAAAGACGGGAACATTTGGAACGTCTTTGAGAACTACAATTTTCCTTTTATCACTTTTAAGATCTTTCTTGAGGTATGACGCACTCCATAAAAATCAACGCTTTTCATTCTTGTTTCTACTAAGCGCTTTCCTCAGCGGATATGGCAAACATTTTTTTGGCACTTAGAGTTTGTTCTTGATAGTTAAAGAGCCCTGAAGTTATGGCAAATACCAAAGCTGTTATTACTTTCAGCCATGCAAACCGTTTCCACCTCGTTTCTTTATGGCCAGCAGTAAAGATGGACGTGTTTTTGCCAGTTATAGCAAACAAAAGTCCTTTTTGTGATTTCCTATTTGCAACTCTCTCAATCATTTCCTAGCGAAACAGTAAATCTAAATTTATCACATTGTTTACCTGGTTATAATTTCTGTATTGCTCTGACCAATAATCACCAATGCGATTTACAAATTTATTGCTGATCTAGTGCTACAATATGAACAAAATGTTTGTCTGAAATAGATCCGGTTAACTTTCAATTTCCGCCGACAGTGGCCCTTGCTGAAAAGAAATGTGATCCAAACGGACCCGATGCCAACATTCGAACCGCTCTGTCAACCACACTTTGCCACATCATTCTCGACCAGTTCGCCATGACGATGTTTGTGGTCTATAGCGATATATTTAACTACAAACCGATCCTGAACAAAGAGGCAAGTTGTTCAGACCGAAAGAGTTCCTGGAATTGTTAAGAATGTGCCGTTAACAGGCCTTGTTTGCACATTCGCGTCCACTGGACATTTTTTTGCTTGCCCAGCATCCATATTCGTGCAAATTCCCGTCACCGTGTTGTCGACGATGATGCAAGCACTTTGCATCATCATCACTGTAAGAAGCTATGAGTCATAGAAAGCCACGCCCTTGTATCAAAAGAGATTACTAAAAGCAAGCTAAAATAATCTGTGCAAATGTTTGAAGCCTTTTCGGCGTTAGTAGGTCAGTAGAATACGTATTTTTCGGCGATTTCGCCACCTTCATCGGTGCCACACTCCACACCAAATCCAACTACATAACATGATGGGCAGACAGTCGATTGGAAGAATATCTACATATTCACTACCAGTCGTAATCCATCGACTGAAAAACGTGATAATAACTTAGTATTACGTGCTATCACCATAACGTCTCCCATCTCTGCTATAAAGTCGGGTTGAGTGTAGGACGTGTGGCACTGATGAAACGTGCGATACCGCCGATACGTAGGTATGCCACTGACGTAACAACCGCAAAAAGGTTTCAAATATTTTCGCAGACGAGTTTATAGCTAGGTTCGGAAACAGCGATTAGAAGGATAGTTAAAATAGTTTTGATCACTAATTTCTTCCATTTTTCCAAACTTCGCTCCTTCTTTTCTTCAGAAAACATTTTGCCAAGAAATTTGGTCTTAGTGTCATTTAAAGCAAGCATTCTCTCATATTCTAAGAAATTTTCTAGTGAATCGATGAATATTTATTTTATTGCTTATAGATCAGTAACCACATGTCTGCTCTCTTAACGTCTGCTATACAACTACCTCCAATCTTTCAAATGGTTGTTCAATATTGAGAACCCACGCATATCCTCTGGTTTAACGGCTATCTGGCAGCTCATTGGTGTGTAGTTAATCGTAACGCTAAGTTGACCCAAAATGGTTGAGATCACAGCATCTGGTAAGAGTGCGCTACGACCTTGACGTTCGAGAACATCGAAGACCTGCAGAAAAAATTTTTTGCTAGCTGGTAGAAGTCTCTGATCAATCAATTTCAGAAGATGTTTTGAGCCTTTTGAGGATGATACGTCAGTGTCTTGAACGCGTTTTAGCAGTATCGCGCGCCTCATTAGAGCCACACGCTTCACAAGCCGCACTTAGGAGAGAGGGGTATTCTCTTAATATGTCGGATTTTTATGGCAATGTTACTAAAGAGTCTCTAAAAAGACACTGTTTACATGCTTAGAAAAAGCCAGCCAAAGCCATCAACTCATTAGTGAAAAAAGCTTAATTTCATGTGGACTTGAACGAGACTCGTTTCGCTGTTTCTACTCTCAGTAGAGGATGACTACTATGGGAGTGTAGCTCTGAGGGCACGGCAATACTGCAGAAAAATACGTAAGCCACTGACGTGTCAACCTCGAAAAGGCTTAAAACATTCTCTCAGACTATTGACTTTATGTAGCGAGGTCAAAATATAATCTTTATCTAGGCAGTGTCCTCCATATCTATGGAACTACGCATGTTATGCAAGTGGTAAAAGCCTGAAGTATCGCCAATATTTTCCTCTCCTCTTACGTCATTCTTGATTTGCGAAAATGCACTTGATCTCAGAGTTTTAAACTCACTGTTTGCGTTACAAGACGTTCCACAAAAGCCCTAGCTGCCGCCTCGTCAGGTGCAATACCAGGGAAACTGGCCTGGATATTAGCTGCGGTAGAGTAGACCATCGCAACAGGCAAAGATGAGAGGCCGCTGACGGTAAACGGCCTATTACTCGCTGCAAGAAAATTTCACGCCTTTTATAATGAGTAGTGGAAACTAAATCGTGTTTTTTGCAATCTTTTTTCTATTTGATTATGTTGATTTCAATCTCTATGGTGTGCTTTCTATTTCCTATCGAAATGATTCAACCACAATTATTGAGCATTGATGAAGTGACAGATATATATTAGGTTTGTAAAATTGAACCAAACCTGGTAATATCTGCGGTACAGAAAAAACTTCTGTTTATACCTTGACCTGCAGGCACCACTCCACATCCAAACACTGTCGCGACTGCGGCCAGCAGCGAAATCATAGAGGAATTGGTAGGAAGTTTTGGCATTTTCGAAGACTATTCGATACTTTTCTGTATCCAAAAGCTTTGTTTGAAGAGGCCTTTTTTGCTGGACAGAGATTTTTCATGAGTTCTTTAGTAACCAATCGTACACTTCAGTCATGATGATTTTGGAATTGTACCCTTTTTGAAAAAGCCTCTTGCTGCGTTGTAGCCGTGAAATTATAGATACATTTCGCAGGCAGCGCGTGTTATCTCACCTACATCGCTATTTAGAGTTTTTTAAAGCTTAGAAGAATATCTAGAGTTTATAAGAAAAATTGCGTTGCGCCATCGATTAACTGCGCATTCGATCCATAGCCGTTCACATTACCCTAGCCGACAAAAATGTTACTTGTAGTCTAGGAGAAAAGTTCTGCCCAGCGAAAAATGCGCCGAAGCTCTCCAAGTGTGAAACTCATTTCGTTTTGATGCTTTAACGGATAAAATAGACACAGTTCTAAAATCGCCGTGATTTAAGCTTTCCAAAGATCACTACCAGTCTATTGAGACACATCTGTCCTCAAAGAAGGTCTTTGCAAAAAAAAATGCTTTTCGACAGCAGAAAAAATCAAGTTTTCATCTTGGTTTTCAAATCAAGCAGTATCATGGATTTAGGTAAAAACAATTTTCCAAGTTTTGCGACGGATCATCTACAAGAAAACAACGGTTTGGTGGTGTGGACCAATGCGTGGGTGACGTCGTCTTGAAGGCTCTTTAGTTTTCTTAAGCGCCATAAGGGCTTTCCATATTGTTCAATCTAATCAGAAATCCTTGAAACAAGTTAATGACAGATTTTGCTGCTTTCAGCGTCAGGAAAAAATCGCTCTAGTGAGAAAGAATAGATATGAAATTTGTCTTGGAGACAAGAACATGGAAGGAATATCGAGAAGAAATGTCAGCGAATGCGACTTTTCCTCAGGTGGCACAGCTCAAATTTGATTCCCATTATATGATTTCTTATTCTGCGACATATCATACTGACTTTCGCAAAAATAATATATTCTCATTTAGGAAAACGCTGACGTTACGAGCGTCTTTCATGAGAAATCTGTGGAAGAAGGCATCAATCGTCACTTCTGCTACGATATTTTTCCTTGTAACAATTTTTACGAAGCGCATACCGCGTTTGCAGGAATTGCTAAATGTGTTAGCGCTACCAACTACAGCGCCTATAGAATCGTTATTGAGAGTGAAATGCCGGGAAGACAAGAACTACATAATTTTACTGTTTTAAAAAATACGGACTTGGATGACACCAAGAATCTATCGATCAGTGTGAGAATGCAAAAAGGAAATCGCATTAGAAGTGTTGTAGATGAAACAACTGCGTGAAGCTATCGGATCTCGTCGCGAGGCAGAAGAATCCTACCTTTGATGATACTGAAAATATTTCAAAACATAGGAGTAAACTAACGTTCTAAAGAACGCGGCTGATAAGACACTAGGATGAGGCTTCTTACTAACCTTTTCAAACGTTCCAGTTTCTCATCAGATGAATGTTTCTGGAACACCATCAGTTTTCGCATTTCTCTGCGATGTGCAGGTAGAAAAAAAATTACTTGCTCTACATTTTGTATAGCGAAGTCTCATTCCATCAGCCCTAAGGTACCACGTATCAGAATTCGTTACCGATTTCTCTGATGCTCTACATTTCTTAACAGGATTTTATAAATTTACTCATCTCGTTTGAAAAGAAGGAAGACATATGTGACGTTACTTTTGTTGGAATTATCGTTTGGGTGCGCGTCATTCCTTTAAACTTTACCAAGGAGCTACAAAATAGTAGGCAGTTAAAGTGGCTATTTCCTGAGCGAAGTTCAGGGATTTAACTATCTGTGCTCTCTCATACAAAAACTGGCGGCTTTTGGAACATGTTTTCCCACAAGCGTGATTTTTTGCGCGAAGAGTCGGAGGAGAAATAATGAACCAGAATGGTTTGCTACTTGACCTTCGAATGAGCTCTGTCCTTACCCTGACTGTTAGTTAGCAGTCTGAGAGGTCAATTCATTTTCTCTTGATTATAAAATCTCATCTGTAACAGAGTAATGTCAGGAGACCATCATCATAGACATTAAGGTAATAACTGGACTGTGTGCCAATCGTTGCCCCATTGCCAACCCTCTCATTTGCGCTAAATATCCTAGACTACCCAAAGACTTAACAGCTAAATACTTAAAAAAACATTGAAATGTTGCTACAACGAGCTGAACGTGTTTACTAATTTGTGGTGCCTATCAGACGCTCACGGATGGCTCACAAGGTAGAGTCAATCGACATGTTAGTATAGGTTCGATCTACCTGACCTCTTGCAAAGCTCGCGGCGATAAATACATTGACGAAACGGGTTAGTCACTCTGTGTTCTTATAATAAAACATTCAGTCGGAAAGTTTAACCTCATCACGCCGTCGTTGATGGGAAGTGGTGGCCGGTCACTCGCGGTAGTCGGCGCGATCGACCTTGCAAATGAAGAACGTAGTCTTTACATTGTTGTGGTTTCGCGATAAATTCAGACTTTCGTGGTTCCGAAAGGCTATGGTCAGTATATGACGGAGCATTGATAGAGAAGACTTTATATAGATATTTATAGTTGAAACATGCTTCAACTATCGCAAAGCAATGATATATTCGTTAAAAGTGATACCGCACAGTGCATGCGATGCTACATCATCGATAATTCGGAGTACTTTTTAATAGTACTTCAAAAGAGCTTCTATTGTGTTGTAGAAGGGGTTTGGTCTCACTATTTCATGAGCGATAGCTTTTATAAATACACGTGTAATGGTCACTTGTGTTTGTTTGGCTTCTTCACAGAGCAAAGTTCGTTCGCTGAAGTTTTAGTAACCTTTGCACAGCTTGAAAAATAGCTATTCTGAATATGGACTTGAATTTGAATTGATTCGTAATCGAAGCTGTTTACTGCATTATACTAGTGGCAATCAAAAATTGTATTTCGCCTCCAGAGTGCTTTGCGTGCTTCGCTATCGTTCATGCTTGGCTTTATAGGAGGATTTTGATAATCATTTGATACCTCAAAAGTCTAAATTCTCAGGATTGGTTTGTTTTTTTTTTAAGCTGATGTTTTAGTGCGCTATAGCAAGGGAAGTAAAATCACGTCCCCCACTCTGATAATTGGCCATTCGCTTGAACTTCGCAATGAATGTTTTGAATATGCTGTAGAGAGAATTTATGATCAGAATGAATGACATGTCACTAAAGGCCATCTGTAAAGGTCTTTTTTAGTAAAGGGAACGCCCACGCGTCCAAAGAATTCCCACTTTTCAAGGTGAAAGGCCACACTAAGGAGGAAACAACGCATCCCTATTTCTTATGCTTTGGCGATGTGCTAAAATGCAGTTCAAAAACACATTTTCTTCAGTGTATGACTTTTTCAGGAATCTTTGAAGGTGTGACTTATGGTACGTAGTCGGAATGATCCTTATTAAAGCCCACATTTATCAATTTGTAGAGTAATTTTTTGAAGAAATGGCATATTTCTGACCCAAATTTTGAATCTTTCATCGATATTGGTAATCTTTTGTGCAGAGTATTTATTCGGCAATCAATAATTTGTACAATAGATACGATCACTACCATTTCACCTTAATATCGGTACCGGTACACAATTACCCACTACTTCTTTGCGTAGCATTTTGCACTGTGCAATAGCTTTTTTTTTAAACAAAATGGTATTTTTCCTCCTATTAGCACCCGTGAGAAAACCCATTTTTTCTCTTTCTGGACATCTTAGTGATCATCTGGTAGCTCGAATCTTGAGAATTTGAACGGTGTATTTCATTTAAATGGCATTTATAAGGCGCTGTAGCAATAGAAATAAAATTTATTCCACATACGAACATTTTTTGATTAGCAGAGGTTTTCCCTAAAAAACTCATAATTATTCGATATTGCCAATTTAGGTAAAATTCAGTTATGATGGGACAAATAAAAAACTGATCTCATTTGCTGGCGGCCTCCTACGTTATTCAGAATCTTGCAAGAAAAAACATTTGACATCTAACAATTGCAAACTCATTGTTTGCATTACAAGACGCTCCACGAAACCTTTAGCTGCTGCCTCGTTAGGTGTAATACCAGGAAAACTGGCGATATTAGCCGCAGAAGAGTAGACCATCGGAAGAAGGCAGAGTTGTGATACCAGTGACAGTGAAGGTACTTTTGCCCGATACAACAAAATTTCGTAGTTTTTACAATGAGTAGTTGGAAAATGGATCACAGATTCAGTTAATCTTCTCTTTACCTTTTGATTCTCGTGTCTTTAAACTCAAACGATCTTTTTTTAGGTAATTCTCTTTCTTATTTGAAACAATACTCCTCTCTTTAACGACTAGTCGGAAGATCTTGAGTTTTGATGAAGTATTGAAATCTCGTTTTGACGAAGGTTCATAAACCTCTACAGAAGATTGGGATATCTGCACTATCAAAGCAGTCTTCTGTTGATCACCTCGATTTGTTGGCATCACTCCACATCCAAACTCTGCCGAGATTGTAGTCAGCAGTGAAATTATAAAGAAATCGGTTGGAAGTTCCGCCGTGTTTGCAAGAATATTCATTAATCGATCTTGAAATTCTAAGCAAATATCCTGGGTTTATGAAAAACCAATGTTATCCTTGGCAAGAAATCATTTACAAGACAAGAACAAATTTGTGATTGAGCACTTGCACAAGAATGGCACCGCTTTTTGCTTTGACTACTCCAAGCGCTCTGCGGGCTTCTCAACTCGTCGAATTCAAAATCGCAATCTTTCAAAATAGGTTTATGACAATTCCATTGTTTCCAAGCACGGAAAATTTAGTTATGAGAAGAAATGGATGCCAAATTCGCACTGAACGCGATACATGTTTGAGGAATCACTCAAGAAATAATTTCAGTGAATGCACCGTTTCTTTAGGTGGTACGACTCAAATTTGGCTGCCATCATCTCAAATGTTATTCTACCACATAAAATCCTGACTTTCCCAGAACAAAATATCCATCGAGAAAACGTTGTGACAAGAGTACTTTCGTGAGAATTACGCGAAAGAACACATCGATTGACAAAAACAAGCACGACTTCCGTTGCAAAACGTTTTTGCAACAATTTTTTTAGAAAGAGAAATAGCGTTTGGTGAGCTTTAGAATTATCATTAACGTCGCTTTTACTGCGCCTATTAACTGTTGACGAAGAAAAACGGCAAAACATGAACTACGGAATTTCATTGGTTTCACATAACGGGCGTGAACTGAGATGACACTACGATCCACTAGTATGAGAAAGTCGAAGGGAAATCGCTTTAGAAGTAGTAGTAGATGAAACAACTACATGAAGGTATCGGATCTTGTCGTGAGGTTAAAGAATCTTAAACTTTGATATATTTGCCAACGTATCAAGATGTAAAAGTATTTTTAGGTTGTAATGAACGCAATTGTCATGACACTGAGTTGAATGCTTCTTAATCATTTGTTCAAACGCTCCAGTCTGTCATCAGGTGGATTTTGTGGAGTAACTGTCAATTTTCGCCATTTCCCTAAGATATTTTGACAAAATAAAACGCTTTGTTGCTTGTTGACGTAGTATAGTCTCATTCCAATAGTCTAACGGCTACAGACATTTTATTGATTCTCTTATTTTTTCTGTCGTTTCAGAAAGATCGTTTCAATAACAACCATCTCGATTCATTTCATATCCTAGGTTCGTGAAATATTCGAAAGAACTAGTCGCAGAAATTCATCCACTTCCTACCCGCAAGATAACTAGAACCTTCGATTACAAGAGAGGGTCACTGTGATGACACCATTCAATTCCTTCAGCTACCAGCAGAAAATAAACCGTTTTGATGCATCTTAGATCCATTATGCTGGTGCGAATCGTACGACACGGAACTTAGAAAATCTGCTTTGACGCTTTGCGGATGACAAATCGGGTGGCAACGTCACTGCAAAAAAATCATCGGCGCTCTTATTAGTAGTGGTTAGGTTGGTGGCTGATAGCTAACATTGAGATGTTGAAGAATGAGTGGTCGGGCAAACATGCCTCAGTGTAGTAGTGGTAGAGCACGCGTCCTCGGATAGGATGAAACGTGGGTTGGATTCCCGCCTGAGGTCGTGTTTTTGCTCACCACTCAATTCTCTTAGGAATATTCAAAACATCATAAAATGCGAAATGCACTAAAAATACTTTCGATATCGAGCTCTTATTAGTTTTTTTTATTCTTTTCGATTATCCGGAAACAAATAAAGAATCGAACTCTTTCGCAGGCAAGAGATTTTCATAAGAGAGTTACTAAATATTTGAAAGCTTGAATCTCTGCCTAATGCGCCACGTTTTTCTTCTTTGAAAAAAACCCCGTTTATGACGTCGTTTGACTCAGAATAAAGTTACGCTTTACACTGGCCGCGCACTTTCACTGTTACTTCGCTGGGAGCACGGAATACATATGAATTCATTACAGAAAATCTATTATCAGAGCCATACGTTTTATCTGGAGTTCTTGAAGCGCAGAAACAATTGCCATTTGAATAACACAAATCATACTTCACACGTGAGCCGCCTACGCGCCATCGATCGATGGCAGTGTTGGAATCGCAAGCGCTCCTCCCTCCCTCATCCCCAATCCCGCAGATTAAGAGAAAAACAAATGCTCGCGTATGTGAATTACATTGCATTGCTACTACATTGCAGTGAAACGGTCTTTCTAGAATTTGAGCACAGCGTTGGATTCACCGAAAGTTACGCTATCGAATGATTACTAATGGGCTGAATGAAGAGCATTATCCTACGAGATAAACATGTGTGTGATACACAAATGTTTATCTTTTGCTAAAGCGTTATATAAAGACTTTTCAAACAAAGGGCTAAATAGCGCAGCAGAAAGAGATTCAAGCTTTCGCATGATTATTAAAAGTGCAATGGCACGTTTTTGACCATGAGTAGTCCTTTCTTTATTTGTTCCCGGATAACCGGAAAGAACTGTTTGAAGATGATCAAGCAGAATTCTTCTTCGCTGCGAGCGTTTTCTTAAGACCACGCCCAAGCTTCAATATGCTTGATGATTATTTTTTGAGCCCTGCGTGTGGTCTGTTATGGACACTTATACACCCCAATACACGTGTTTTCGCCTTGACAGGCTCGTTTGTTGGGCAATGCCTTGCGTCTTAGCTAGTCCTTTAGCCCCTTACATAGAGGAGGCGCAGACTTGCTATTTACACGTGCCATCAAGTGAAAGAAATCATTAGATGGGCAGTGTTGTACACTCGACTGCTCTTCGCTGGTATTTATGAAAAATCGTATCCTTCGTTTTGCGCATTTTTTTAAAACAACGCTCAATTTACAACAAGCCTGATAATCATTTCCTGAGCCATCATCCATGATTTAGGGTTGCCTTCCCCCCAAGACGATTGGCTAGGACGAAGGGTACTGCCGATCTGACGAGGCTGTCAAGGCCGAAACACGTGTATTGGCTCTACATGTACCCATAGCATACATGACATGATGGCTCGAAAAAGAAATCAGATGTATTGAAAATTTGAGCGTGGTATTAGGTAACACTCGAAACAAATGGTATGATATTTTCAGAGAGGGTTTAAAAAATAAACAAATGAATTTACTGCGCTAAACTTTGAGTCTCCATTTGAGTGACATTATCTTTTTTGTCAAAAAACGCAAGGATTACTTTTCGTAAGTTCCGGAAAAAAAAGCCTTCAAATCGGATAGCAAATTATTTAGACTTTCAGCTCATAAAACAAACCTTTTCAGTCGACTGATTACGATATTCACACCTATTGCTTTGAGGGAGCATATGGCAATCCTTTTCCGGCCCAAACAATGACTTTCAACTTGCCGTAATTTGGAAATCAACTTTTATCTGACCTTGGAGTGCCTAACTGAATTCTTTTCAAATGTAATAAACCGTGAATGATGCTCAAGCAGTCTCCCATTGTAACAGTTCAGTGTTGGCCGTAAAAATCTAATAAATTCATATATCCAATAGCTGTTATTGAGTTTAATGTAGATATGTGGCTATCAGAGCAATCCCGTTGACAGTTAGTTGCTGACAGCTGCGATGTCCTAGATCTAATACAAAAATGATAGCAGATTTCTGCCATAGTTAAATTTCCCTTCCCATATTCGACCGTGTATTTACAATCTTCGCTCTGCTTATCGAGAAAATCGCAAATGTGTCAGTTCGTGTTTTCTTATTAATCCAAATAAAGAAAATTCCGCATTATGCTGGCGAAGAGCTGTGGACAATCGATTCAGTGTAATGCGACTCTGGAGAAGATGACGTCACGAAACGATGATCAAATAAAACTTATCACCAATTTCGAGTTAGCCTAATAATCCAAGAGAATACTGATTATTTATGTTGAGGTGAAAGTCGGTTATTAGAAATATTACGATGACTGTGCCACTGGTTGGCAGCAGGATGACTCCACCACTTTTAACCTCGACGAAGTGATCCTCAAAACTGCAGTGCACGAAACCAGCACTGATCAACATAAAACGCCCAATACTTCTTTTTCATGATAGTACTCAACCACTCTTGAGTTTCATTTGCCGGGAAAAGCTTCAGCCGTACCAGTGCCAAATATGCCTTCTATCCAAGAACTGGTGAAGAACTCTGTCCTACAAGAATGAACAAATCTGAATGTTGTTGACAAAAACTGTGACCCCCCATGGACAATGTTTCGACTAATGAAGCTGTGAAAGAGCCGGCCCACATCATTTCAAAAGTATAGTTCAAAACCCCATATTAATTATAACTCTATCGAAATTTAAAACACATTGTTTGTTACAAGTGAATCCAACTTTTGTAAAGATAATCTACAAATGATAAACATCGCATCACTCCAGATAACTTCTCCTTCTCGATCAGAAGATCATCACTTTAGCTGAAACTAAATATTCTAAAATAACGCGGTACCTTTCTCTCATCAGACAAGCACATTTGAAAGAACTTCTTTTGCTGCACAAAGACTTTCCATTCGACTACCAATAATTGTTCAAAAGTCTAGATATTGAAGAATTCAAAAAAAAACCTTTTTCCCAAGAAGGTCTGCTCAAAGCGTTGTACTATTAGAAAAAAAATGTTTCACATGTGTTGCACATTCTCGCGCCCTTTTACGCTCATATTTCGCAGAACAGAACTCTTCTTCAACTACTAGTATATGTTCGATAGCGTAAATTAGGAAATTTAAATAATGTACGCAATTTTAGAAAGGTTTCTGTGCAGCGATGTAGCAGGGGAAAAAACTGTGATTCACACGCTTCGCGCGGTATTGCGCGAATTTTTATCTATTTCAAAGTCTTTTTCTCAAGGAATTTCTAGCTCTTTTATTTTATAATTGCAGGAAAAACTTCGATCTATCATTCTAGGGCTTAGGGTTTTCATCATCATTCTGAATTGCCAAATTATACCAGCAATTAAGCCTGAGCCTATGCATAAAAATCATATGGACGTGTATAAGAAATATTGGAGTATCACAGTCATTGTTTTATCTATAGTCTCTCTCAGAATGGAGAAAAATCCCCGATTAAATATCAAAAATCACAATCCTCATGTAAATCGCGCTTGCGCAGTCCATCGATACCTATCAGTCCACAGTCATTCACACACCTTGGCCGACCTGCAATGCGCGTCGTGTTCAAGGTTCAATCTTATATTCCCCTCATACAGTGCAGTAAAAGTCTATTCAGAAAATAGGTATAGTGGTTGAATCGCCGGTCACGCTATCGAATGGTTACTAAAAAAAAGTAGCCAAAGGGAAGAGCTCTGCCCTGCGAGAATTACGCATGTGTGAAGTAAATGAATTTTTTTTGCTACAGCGCTGTAGGCAAGTGTTTTCGAAAAACAAACACATTTTGAAATTTCCTTCACGGTATCGTTTGGTTATCAATGATTTCCAGAAAAAGCTCTGCCTTAAGATAAAAGAAGGCGATCATGCGCGACGATTGTGAAACATTATTGCACTTCTAGTGCTGCACCGCTTAAAAAGAGACTTTTTCAAAAAGTTTTTTTTTCAGATTTTCAAAATTTGAGACTCGTATGATTACCGCAAGTTTAGTGGAAAGCTCTAACGTAGAGAAAAATTCTCCTTCAAAATTGCCTCTCTTATAATAGAAAAGTACCAGCAAAATATGAATATTTAATGCCCTTTATTATGACATCATACATAAAACTAATACTAACGAAAAGAGGCAATACGCGTAACAAGGAATAATCAAAATGAGTCCTACGTGCTCAAATGAGCATGTAGTCATAATTATTACACACATATGTGCATTGTTATCTTGATCTAGACCAAGAAACAATTTATATTTGCATCAGAAGAACACAGTAGACAAAATCCTGTAATGAATATATGTTAGTGCTCAACATCTGAGCCTTGAAAACTTGACACTAGTACTGTCAAATCGTTATTGTAGAGTGCTACATCGCCGATCTCTAAGCGTATGGCACAAAGAAATCTTCGGTATTCCCATCTTTCACGTACCTAAATAAGAGGTAAACGATGAAGAAGAAACAACAATGGAAATACTATCAATTTCACGATGATCTGTGAAAAGAATAGGCTAGAATGCCGATCTTTCAAAAGCGAATACAGGAAATCTACAGCAATGAAAAATCCTCAAATTAATGGAAGATGCGTTTGTTATACTCCAAAAGGTCAATGCTCTCGGCGTTAATCAATCCCTAAGGATTCGCCACGCATTCGACTTTATCAAACACGGCTAGACGTCATTAAGAGCATATATGACCTTTAGAACGAGTTAGTGATCTGATGATATATCAC